>VYXC01006375.1:32773-109313 GCA_013397175.1 Platysteira castanea
AATAGAGTCCTGGGAATCTTGCCAGAGTCCTGAGTCTGCCGGTTGGGGTTCCAACCCCCCCCGGACAGACAGAGGAATACTCTGGGCTGCCACACTAGGGGCCCATTCCAGGGACAGATCTCCCTCCCACTGAAGAACCTTTTCCTAATGCCCTCCCTGAGCTTGCCCTGACTCAGCTTTGCTCCATGTCCCCGTGTCCTGTTGTTGAGCCCCAGAGTGAGGAGATCTCCACCTTCCCCTCCACTGCCACTTTCCAACAATTAACTTATTTTTAATGATCTCTTTATCAGATTTTTAGTTTCTATTGTTTGGCTTGTTATTTTTTTTTCCTGCACTGCTGAGTTTTTGATAGTCTATATATTTTTACAACAGGATACTTCAGGGCAACTTTCCAGGTAAAAATCACAAACCCAGAGGGAAGAATGAGATTTTTAATTCATCTGTGATGAAATATCTATCTTTTCAGACCCACATCACTGGAATGCTTTCATAATCCAGGTACACAAATAAAAGAAGAAAAAATATAGTTAATGTACCATTAATGAAGAGAAATTCGACATGTTTTTTAAGAATATTCCTTCTCAGATCATGTTAGTGGAATCCAGGGAGGGGCAGAAACAACACCATTGCATCTGGGAAAATCTTATTTCAGTCCGGAATCCAGAACCATCCTTTGCTTGTAATTGACTTTCTAGTACTGCAAGGGCCTGCAGAGCAAACCAAGGTTTTCTCCAGAAGAATCCATGCATGGTCACCGATTCAGGAAGAGAATTCCCTCTTATGTAGTGCTTTCTCCAATTTTCCAAGGCATGCTGAGAATAAGATATCAAATGATTATCCCCTTGATGTTCTTGGACTGGTGCTGAAATGAATATAGATGTGTGTATATAGACAGGGCACTTTTTGCTTTTTCAAATCAGAGATGCACGGAGTTGTCTCCAGTCCTACTGAATGTTGCTCCAACTCTTTGTTTTGCTTCCCCAACAGATTTGGTATTGTGTGCACACTGAACTGCCCTGGTATCCCTTCCTTATTAACTAAATGCCTCGAATGACTCAGACATTGGAATAACAGCAGCAGGTGGTGACTGCTGAAATTACTCATGTAAATGTTCTTTTTCAGAATCTTTTTTTCTTTTGTGTTACAGGTGATATTTGAATCTGTCTCTTTGAAAGGACACCCCGGGTACATAGCTGTGGATGAAGTCAGAGTTCTCGCCCATCCCTGCAGTGAGCACTCTTTATTTTTCTGACTGTACCAGCGTGTTGTAGGCCACAGTTTGTAGTCTAAAGGAGTGATTTACCCAGTTGAGTCAGCACTAAAATGTCTTATATCCCTCCAAGACCCCTGAGGACAGTCAGCCTTGCATAATTATCTACCTTTGCAAGTTGAGCAAAAAGGCAAAGCTGCTCTCAGTTTATAGCTAGTGGAATTATCTCTCCTTTACTTGCTAATAAACTGATGGTTTTATTATTTCTTAATCTTATTGCTGTAGAAAACAATCTAAAAAGCTTCTCATTAACCTGTGTGGTTAACTTCTGAGAAGAACAACCAAACAAATTGTTTCAGTGTTTCCTTGGTAAGAGGCCTGTCCCAAAGGTCGGTCGGTCTCAACACAATAGACCTGCTCAGAAAGCCTGTAAAGAGATTAAAAATAAATCTTCTTCAGACCCCGCACTTATCCAGGAGCAGAAACTAATGCAGCTTCATCACACTATTCAAAAATCTTAGTGCTGCATTTCTTCTGTTGCAGACACAATAAGCTGAGATTTATTTACTTTTTTTTATGTTTAAAGAAGCATTGAGCCTCAGTCTTTGAGTCTGAACTTGCTTGGTTCCTTTCCACCCCTTCAGTGGGGCTTGAGGACTTTGTATATTTTATGGACGCAATGTACAGTTTCTTGCAAAGATTTTTTTAACAACCCCTCTTTCTGGCTCGTGGTTTCAGTAAGTCAGTGACAGCTGCTCACAAAAACAAAAAGATGGATCATATGGATGGAGTGAAATCAACTGGTTTTGCTGCGATCAGAATGTCAAAGAACATCTGCCATTCAATGTGACAGACATGGTTCTGCTCGAGTTTAACAGGACATTTCTGATAACTGCAGTATGCTTAATTGCTGCTTAAGTAAATTATATTTGTATTTACCATGTGCTCGCTGCTCAGGCCTTTGGGTGCATTTACTTCATTAAGAAATACTTACAGCCTGTATTAAGCAGATGTTGCTGATAACTGGCAGCATCCAGGCAAATCCCCAAATGGTCTGTGCCTTCCACAGCATGTTGGGTGACTGCTGGTCCCTTCACTGGGAAAGAGGCCACTAAACAAACCATGGGGCAAGGTCTCAGCAAGAAAATGATGGGATTTAAAGCAATTAGGCAGAATGCTGTGTTATATCCCCGCTTAATTAAGTAAACTGATTTTGAATCCATTTCTTCGAGTATATACAGCTCCTTCCTCAAAATTAAGTGCATTCTAGGTGACTCAACACCAAAATGATTCAAACGGGGTTGATTGTTTGGGTTTTTTTTAAAGTGTTTGCAACCCCCAGCACACAGAGCTCATTACAAGCTGCCAGTTCTCTGCAGTCTCTCTGTAAGTGCTTCTCCTGGCCGGTTCCCAGTGCTGCTTTTGTTGTTCAGCGGTGACAGTCGCCAGGGTAAACGTCACCCACGTGTTCCCTTTCCTTGCACAGGCTTTGCCCCTCAGATTAGTTTTACAGTATTTGTAAATCAAAACACGGGGACCATGAAGCTTCTGGTGACCCTGGAGCTTGCTGAAATCATTGGTCTTATTTCTTCACTTCTGCTTTACCTTCACAGATGGCAGCATAGCAGGCAAACCAAAGCCAGCAAAAACAGTGAAATGCCCCTAATGACACAGTAATCCAGAAAAATAAATATATTGCTGGTGCTGCCTCATTTTTTCCTTTGCCCTGTGAAGCAAATACACTGGAGTATCCATTTTCCTTATGCTAAAAGCTCATTGCCTCTGTGCGCAGGAGCCCTTGCCATCACTGGACAACCCATGCTCCTGAACCTGGGCAGACCTAAGGACCAGGATTTTGGGATTGGTGGGACTCTACACCTTTGTATTTGTAGCTGACTTATAGCTGCCCACTGAAGACTGCAGGCAGAAATATTAGAATTATCCTGAAATAACCTGTAGAACGTCAGTCTCAAGGTCACCCAGAGATAGTTTCCCAGTAAACCTTGGTGCAAATTCCTGATGCCCAGAAAGCAGGATGGTACAGAGTCCCTGTCCTTCAGGAACTGTCAGCAAATGCATGTTGGATGGGACACAGAAGAGATAAAACCATTTGACGTGGGGTAGGGACATGTGCTCTCTGCTCGTGTGTCAAACACTTGCACATCAAGTCTCAGCCATGCACAGCCACAGATGCCCACATCCCTTTGAAGCTGTTTGATTCCAACAGAAGAAGAGAGGTTAGAATGTCCTCTGAAATTATGTATTTCAGTGTCTAATCATACTAGAAAATGTGCAGATGATGTTGAAAAACCCTGACCTTCTTAGGCATAAATTTATTCAAGGGGTCATACTAAAACTTTCCAAATGATGCACAAACCTTTTTCTGAAGCCTTGCAAGAAATTAGTTCAGTTAAACGTGTTGCATTTACTGCTTTAATCTTATCCTTTTCTAAGTTAAATAGAGACCTGGTATTTAATCAAAAAGATAATCTTCTGATCTAGTTCCTTTGTGAAAAAAAGGAATGCCTACATTTTTCATATCACCGGTTTAATTTTGAACTAATGCTGAATTTAGTGTCAGCGGAACACTGATATCAGTGATCTTAAACTAAACCAGTGATACAATACTGTCAGTTAAATGAATATTTCATTTAATATCTGATTTGATATTGACGATGCATTACTCTAAAGGTCTAGGACGTATTTGATAGTCAATAAAAGAAAAAGGATAAAAGACCCTTGTGAAAATGGGGTTGGGGTCAGTCATGCTTGACAAGCACAAAAGCATTTGACTTTTTTTGACCTTTTTAGAAACATAGTTTTCTGAAGAAAAGAGATTACTCAATTACTCTTTATAGCAGGCAATAAGAAATGGTGCCGGTGACAGTGAACCTGTGATTTGATCCAAGTCTTTGTTTTCAGAGGTGCCAGGGCTCTCTAAGATCCCTTAGGCCCCCCTCCCTCAGCCCCATCACCACCTCTCTCTGCAGGGAAGAGTTAAATACTGAAGGGCAGCTCTATTTTGCAAAGCCACTTTGGCAAGGAGAGTCCCAAGGCTTTGGGGGGTGTTTGGGTGGGTGCAGCGGAGTCGGGTCCCGCCGTGCTCTACCCTTGCAATCCTTTTCCTCTTTTGTCAGGAAAAGCCCCGCATTTCCTGCGGCTGCAGAACGTGGAGGTGAACGTGGGGCAGAACGCGACCTTCCAGTGCATCGCTGGTGGGAAGTGGTCACAGCACGACAAGCTCTGGCTCCAGGTAAAGCAGTGCCCTGGTGGCTTTTCCTGTTTAATCTGGGGGTTTGTTTGTTTTTGCAAGTGGAATAAATAGGTAGAGAACGATTGGTGGTGAGGCAAAACCTTTTCATCAAGATCTTTTGAAGAGCTGCCTTAAATCACTTCTAGATGAGAGTTTAAGGTGTCAAAGCATGGAATTAGGATACAGAAAATGGAAACAATGGCCAGTGACAGCAAAATTCTGCTTTCAACCAAATGCCCACATACCTGTAAACACTCGGCCATAAAACAGAAGAGAGAAGATGTGGAACAAGTTCCCTTCTGCGCTGTTATGCTGTCTGCTTTCCTCTCACCCTCTAAACATGTTCTCAGCCCTGAGTTGGTGATAATTGCTAAGAAGGAAACCTCTAAGGTCTGAAATTACTTATCTGGGTGGTTGAAATAGATAAACCCAATTTGCACCCAGTTCTTCTTGCTCCCAGTTTCCCTTGGCTGCGCTGACAGCAGATTTGGTCTTGTTCCTTTTAGTCACTTGCTAAACAACCAAAGCTTTCCCTCTCTGGGTGTCTCATTTTCAGCCTACTTATTGGGCTTGTCTGGGTCCTGCTCTTCAGGTGGGTGCAGCAAAAACCTTGAGAATTCATTTTCAGTGTTAGAGTTAGAAATGGAACAGACATCAACCCAACATCAACACATGGGGTGTGTGCTTCCCAGTGAAGGATAAAATAATTTCACCTGCCCCTGGAATTTCTCTGATATGTGGACTCATTCCAGAAACTATTAAAATCATTGAGTTCTTAAATGTTTAACTCCCAAACAAGTCAAAAGGATTCCTGTTGAACATACGTAGGGCCAACATAATTTAGAGAATACTAAAGCCAGTCAGAAAATTTATTCTCAGCTTGGACAGATGTGACTGATGTTACAACCCCATAGTTGTAACATCTGGGGCAGACAGGAAGGGCCTTTGTAGTCAAATAATTAACATATTTTATCAAATTTTATAATTGACTTCAGACATTTTAATAAAATTTAAAAATAACATTTCCAAATCTAGTTTAAATCGAGGAATTGGCTTATCTAATCATAAAAATTAAAATTAGTACTGAGAAAAAGGCTTAAGTTGGTGAGAAATGTGGTTGGCATGATATAAAAATGATTTTACAATCAGTAACTATGCTCTCATCACAGCTGTTCTCCTAAAAATTACATTTTTACCTTAACTTTATTTACCTATGGTCTACGTCTAGCATCCACTGAGATTTATTTTTGACGTATTCTATCTTTATTGGGTTTTTTCATTAAAATCTTTCTGCAGTTACAATTAGATGTGTGTAAAACCAATTCTGAGCTGCAGTGGTATGAACCCTTCCCTGTGAGAAGCAGAGTTTGGGGAGGAGATAATTGCTATTTTTAATGGTAACCTGCTTTCCATCCTCTAAAACTGCAACATTTAATGAAAATGGCCTTGGAAAAACCCCTAAAAACTGTTTACTGGAAACTGGCAAAACAGCAATGTGCTTTCCTTTGAAATTCCTAATAAACTGGACAAATGAGCAAGTCGAGGTGTTTATACTGTGGAGAGCAATCTCTGGCTAATTCTTCATCTGTCCCTTTTCCAGTTGGAAATATGTGGTCTGGCATTGGTAAAGAGTTTTATTGGGGAATGCTGGATATACAAGGATGTCTGCTCATCCAACCAATTTATTTAAATTGGTCCAGAATCAGAGTTTTGCATCTGAAAAGGCCAAATTTACAGAATCTGTTCATTTGTAGTGTTTTCCCAGGTGAGCACAAGGCTTTCAGCTGTTGTGTTTGCACATCCGAGCCCGGCCTCTAATTACCCTGTGTGGAGCTGCACAGGCAGAGCTGCCTCTCTGCAGCCTTTGCAGGAACCAATCTTAGAGAATGTCCTGAGCTGGAAGGGACCCACGGGATCACCCAGCCCAGCTCTAGCCCTGCCCAGACACCCCAACAACCCCACCCTGGGCATCCCTGGCAGCGCTGTCCAAACGCCCCTGGAGCTCTGGCAGCCTCGGGGCCGTGCCCATTCCCTGGGGAGCCTGGGCAGCGCCCAGCACCCTCTGGGGGAAGAACCTTTCCTGATATCCACCCTAAACCCCCCTGACACAGCTCCACCCATTCCCTGGGTGCTGCCCCTGGTCACAGAGAGCAGAGAACGGAGCTGCAGACCCCAGTGAAAGGTCTGACCTCAGTCTCCTCTTTCCTACTCTGACCAAGCCAAGCGTCCTCAGCCACTCCTCATATGGGTTCCCTTCCAGACCCTTCACCCTCTTTGTATCCTTAGAACACACCAAATGCCCAGATAGATCTCAAATATTAAATAGAAGTGCAAACTTAAATATATCATAGATTCACAGATCTGGGTTGGAAGGGACCTTAAAGCCCATCCAGTCCCACTCCCTGCCAGGGGCAGGGACGCCTTCCACTGGCCCAGGTTGCTCCAAGCCCCGTCCAACCTGGCCTTGGACACTGCCAGGGATCCAGGGGCAGTCACAGCTTCTCTGGGCACCCTGTGCCAGGGCTTCAGCACCCTCATCTATGTATAAGAATATTTAAGGCCCAGCTCACACAGCCCTGTGGATTTCCCTAGGGAATGGCTGAAGTCTTCTCTTGAGAAGCTGTGCTTGTAGAAAACCTCTCGCAGCAATGTGAGCACGGAGCTCTGACCGATGTTAAGCATCCCAAGGAATGAATCACACCTGGATGCACAGATGCACCACCTGCCTGTCTCCATTATATATAATTTTTTTCTGCCTCTGCAGCAGTGGAATGGAAGGGACACAGCCCTGATGGTCACTCGAGTGGTCAACCACCGGCGTTTCTCCGCCACGGTCAGCGTGGCTGACACGTCCCAGCGCAGCATCAGCAAGTACCGCTGCGTCATCCGCTCCGACGGCGGCTCCGGGGTCTCCAACTATGCCGAGTTAATTGTGAAAGGTACGAGCATGAAACCAGCAAAGTCATGCCAGAGGAATGTTTTCTCCCAGTGGACAGCTATGCATAAAAATTGGCATTCTGTTGGACTTTCTTCTTTCATTCGTGTTAAAATAAGAAAAAAGGGTAAAAGTGACGTGAGTTTAAGTTGGTATCTTGAATATTTCAATTTAAGCTTTGGACGCAGTCCTCTTCGTAAGCTTTTGTAGTACAATGTGGCAGCTATGGAGACTTGTACTGTAGTCAGCTGAAGAGTTTGTCTGTCAGCCAGCTTCACCCGCTTTCCTTTGCTGTATTTTATCAGGAGGAAATAATCTTGTGATGGAGCACTGCATGTCAGGAGAGGCTGTTCAGGGCTGCTGGGAGTGATTCTGCTGACGCCCTGAAGTCCAGAGTAGAAGCATCAGTGTTTCTTGAAGAGGGTTTGGATTTTAGCCACATTAATTACCATGGTTCAAGAGCCTGACACACGCAAGGTGTGTTTCAGTCTCATCTTCACAAGGCATGTGGTGAAGGACTATTCCCTGTGCTGGGTTCTTACTCATTTATTTTCAAACTTACCTTGAGCTGCACCACGGGAATGCTCGCTGACTCTTTGGTGGTGAGTTCAGAAGGTGGCTGAGTCGTTCCTGAGGTACTCTGTGTCTGGGGTGAGAGGAATTTGAAGTCTGGGTGTGCTCACAGGGTATAATTTATTGATCTAAATGGAGGGTATGAAAATGGAGGGCAGCTGTAGAAATGAGATCAAGCTGTCCACTGTGCTACTTTCTGCCACCTGATTGTGTCATTTGGTGATCAGCTGCCTCTGTCATGCCTTGGAGTGTTGTGTGGTGCAGATGTTCAGATGACACGGATCGTGAAGAGAATGCTTGTGCTGGATGCCAAGTGCTTTTAATTCCCACCCGGTGATCTCGTATCTTGTTCAACTCTGGAGCAATTAATTCATGATTAGAAGGGAATTCAGTTGCCAGGAGTGGCATACCTAGGATTGTACCATGGCTAAAATAGAGGGAGGGCAGCCTTCCAGAGCAGCCAGGTATCAGAGCACTCGGGGCTGAGTTAGGTGCCTCAAACTTCGTGTTTGTTGATACAAGCTGGGAAAAAACAGAATAAATTAAAACCATGAATGGCTGGATGCCCACCAGGAGAGATGCTGGTGGCTTCCTTGCTGGATTGCTCAGCAATGCACCCACCTGGAAGAAACTTTAGGAGGATAATATTGTTGTGGGAAGGTCCAGTCCTGCTCCTCACCCCTGATTAGGAAGCAGCTGAGGTTAAGTGGCTCATTTGAGGTCAGTTTGGTGCCACCCTGTGACACACTGGGACTTCCAACCAGCCCGACTAATTTTAGTGTGAATAATAGCAAATTTGTAATGCATGTGCACAGGCTGAAATGAAAGCAAATTGGAATTGTTTAATTCTGAAGAGATGATTATTGAATTGCAATAATGTACTTGAGCACACATTCAATTAGCCTGTAATTGAAGTTTTGCTCAATTGACAGTCCTGCTCCTAAACCTGCTAAATCCAAGCTAAATCTCTGCTTCTCAGATGCTTTCTCTTGATCAGAGGAACATAAATTCACAGGTTTTTCTTCAACAAAGATTAAGATTTAAAATGTCTCTGTGTACCTTTTTACTTGAAAGATCTGTTTGCTCCCCTACGCACAAGAAGTTTTATTGGAGTGTTTAGAACAGAAAATAGTTTACATTTCTCAATAGTGAATGAAAAAACTGGGTGAATATCAAAATAGAGGTTTTACTTTGAAATGCACATCCTCCTACACCCTAAATTGGACAGTAAATACCTGTTTCAGCAACTGAAATGGTGAATGAAATTAAACACGCACCACCTCGCTTGTCCTGGGGCACCTCCACTAAGAGCAATGTATTATTGTAAAGTAATTACTGGCAATCTTATACAAAAGAATTTAACTGTATTAGTTCCAAATTATTCCAGCGTGTTTAGTGGCAGGAGATACATTTGTAATCCCGTGACAGTGCTGTTCTGCAGGCAGCTGTTTGCTCTGTGTGCTAATGCTTCTCTGTCTTCTGGCTCGTATAAATGACAATACATTTGTTCTTCTCTTTGCATTCTCCAACCACAACAGCCAGGCCAGAGAAACCTGTCATTTCCCTCTGCCCCCCCTGCCCCCCTTTGGTGTGCAGTGGAAATAGCTCTTCTCTATTTCCTCTCTCTCACTGTTGCACATGTAGTAATTTAATACAATTTTGTACAGGGCAGTTTAAAAAAACCCCAGAGAATCTCTGTCTTGCTACACTGCTCACACCTGAATGGAACATTTCTTGCCTGTAATTTTCTTTTAAGTAAAAGCTGCGTGGCAGTCACTGGTACTCTGAGCAAAATGTAGGCTTTGCTTGTGTAAAGATTGTTTAAAATACTGGGGAAATTGGCTCGAATTTTATCATTTAAGGTCTGTGTTAATGCTGGTGTCCTCCCAGGACACTTGTCACTTTAGGTAAGGCTGTGGATAACATTTTAAACTCTGTGGGGGTGTATGAGGAACTGTTTGCAGTTGTTTTTTGTTCCCTGATCCCTCTCAGGTACTCTGGATGCCCAAATTAATCATTCATTATATGATGGGAATCCATGCAGAGCTGATAAAGAGGGAATGTTGCAGCATCTATAACCTCTTTCTCATGAGCCAGTTTTTCTGAGATTTTCACTCTCCAGAAGCCTCTCAAAATTATTTTGCTGCTACCTGTTGCCACCTTAAAATACTTTTAAGGTTCCTGGCATTCTCTTAGGGTCTGTTCTGCTACTGCAGGGGTAGGAGGAGCCTGTTGAGCCTCAACACAGACCTCTAAGGGTATGTTCTAGTACTCTTCAGTTTTGTCCTAGTTGATTTTCAAAGAGTTTGGTTGAAAAAATAACCTGTCTCTTACCTGAGTGGGTTTCTGTCAAGCCTGTGATATTTGGGACAGCTCGCTTTTATCAGGCTTTTATCAGTCACACGAGGAGCTGGTGCCTTGAGTGACACCAGAGGGAGAGGTGGGTTCCTTGTCACAGTTGTTTACCATCCTCTCTCTGGGTCTTTTCTGGTGTGATGCTCGTCACTGTAATTCCACCACCTGTTTATTAACTCACCAGGTACACCCTGAAATCTGCTCGAGTGATCTGAGTCTCTTCCCAAAAGGAGGCAGTAGAATTTGCAAAAAAAACCAATCCCAAACCACAAACCAAAGGAAAACAACATAGACACAAGCACTGAACAATAAACTGAATCAAAAAAACCCTGTCAGGAGTTTGGAGATGAGATACTCGGGCATGAAAAACATGATCAATAATTAGCTATTTAAATAAATCCTTATATGGAAGCTTCTTCAGTCTGAAAAACACTGTGAAAATTTCAGATTTACAGTTCTAAGACAGACTCATCAAGGAAAAGCTTTACAGGTATTTTGGCTGCCTCAGTATTTTTAACTGGAGCTGACTCCAGAATAGTTTCAGTTAATTATTCAACAGCAGAAAGTTCTACTAGTAGAAAGAATTTTCTGGAGCTTAAAAATCATAAGAAATGAAAACATCCTGTTCTTCAGCTGAGCCTGATCTTGGGCTGGAACTGGTTCCAGAAATGTCCCATCAGGCTCTCCAATGATTTCCTTGCAAACAAGAAGTTCAGTGTGGGTATAGAAGTGTGTGATTCACGTGATTCATGAAACATACTCTGGAATGGGTTCCTGGGATGAAAAGATAATTGTTTTCCATGTAATGATATAGGAGACTCACCAACTCCAAAGTTTTCACTTCTTATAGAGCCATGATGAGATGTGATGAATATGTAAAAGCCCCTTTAAAGCTTTTTGGTATTGGTTTGTTTATTTTTCCTAAAGAAATATTTTCATGCCTGATACACAGATAGTTCTATACCCTGAGATATTCATGCCAAATGGTGCCCATTAAAACTGACATAACACCCTTGCCATCGTGGGGAAATGTAACCTCTGTTGGTGATGCTCAGGTCCCCAGACTTCACCCAAGAGATGGGGGTGTTGATGTGAAAAGCAGATTCTGTATTACAACTGTGCTCTTTTGCCAATCAGGGTGGCTGGAAGACCACATCCCTCTGTCCCTTAGAACCCTTTGGCAGACAAGCTCAGCTGTGGTACATGACTGGTTTAGATTTTACTGTTAAAAATGTATTTTTTCCCATGTGCATTGATAAGTAGCTGGAAGGTGTGAAAATTCCTGTCTGAATTTATCAGGTTCATCCAGATCACAGAAGTTTCTGTGCATGTTTGAATTCATCTGCCTGAGTTCTTCCCGTTAATCAGGGCCCTCGAAGTTCTCACCTTGTGAGCAGCAGTCAGTCCCTGGCTGGTGCTGCCAGCAGTGTCAGGACACTGATAATGAGGGTTCCCTCAGCTGCCTGCTCTCTCTTTCTCTGTGTTTTTCCCAGTTTACAGAGTACAGTCCGTGCTCAGAAGGTCCACATGCTGTGCTGTGAGAAGATGAGCTCGGATTTGATAAGACAGGTGATGATGTTGTTCCTTAGAGCACTACACCAGCACAGAGTGGGAGGGGTGCATCCAGGCTGTGTCTGGGGGTAATGCTGCCTGTGAAATATCTGAATGAGGGAGAGTGGCTCTGTCATTTACAGAGGGTCTGAAAAAGCCACTTCTTCCTTTATTTCTTCGCAGTCACAGTGGTGTAAGGAATGTAACACTCCCTTCCTTGGTGTTGGCTGGTAATTACCTGAACTTGTCACTGCTCTGTTTAATTCTCCAGTGCAGCTCAGTAGCAGTTGCTTTAATTCAGTTTTAATCACTGGGTGGGCGTGTGGTAAGAAAAGGGGAGGCAAAGACATTACAAACACTCATCAAGAGCTGTAGCTCCAATTTATCTTCTTTCCATCCAAATTAATATCTGTGAAGCCAATGAAGGAGATGAAAGACAAAGCTGTTGTATTGTAGATTTTCAGTAGTGTGAGACACGGGTCCTCTCAGAAGGAAATATTTCCCTCCCCTTATGTTTAACTTCCAAAATAGACCTGGGAAATGAAGCCATTTACTTGAGAAGTGATTAAGGTGTAGTTTATCTAAAGGATCCAGTTTTCAGCATTGCCTCCAGTGCCACACAGCCTTGCAGTGATGGTCCAGAATGTTTTCCTTGTTTCTCTTGTTCATATTAAACAACAGGGTATAAATAAATATATTCAGGAAGAACACAAAGCTACAAGGGGTACAAGACAAGTTCATAAACTAATGGTGTATTCTCAATTCAAGCTATATTTTCCCCAACTTTTTTTGTTTCTCTCTTCAGTAGCCTTTTTGTTCCTGTGTAAGATGAGCGGGGAGTTCTGGTTTAAAGTCGACCTTGTTTCTAACAGCCTGGGAAATGATAATGGCTTTCCTATCACACCACTGAGTGTCTTGACTAAGTACATGATACACATGCAAACCTTTTGGTTTCTAGTTGGATTTATTAAAGAGGTTTGAGGCAACTGCCCAGAAATTAACTCAGGACTGTTGATGCTCAGAAAAGAACATAAAGTGCCAAGAACACATCCCCATGCCTTTGCTACCTGGAAGTGTTCCTGCAGTGGATGACCAGCAGATATGTGCCATTATCAAACAAGCCTGGCAGCTTTTCATTCTTCTTTGTTCCTTTTTAATGTACAAATTTTCATGCAGGTTGGTTGTTAACAATGTTCACGTGACATTACAATTCAAAATTACACTTTTTATTTTTGCTTATGACTGAGCTTAAAGACTTAGCACAAAAGATGAGTCACATTCATTGTTAACTCTCTTCTGCTCATCTTTCCTCTGCCTGCTTAATTGTAGGGAAGTTATTAATGGGCTTCTCCTGAAAATAGGATCTAAAGCTTTCTTAATTTATCCATCCTGTGGTTACAATGCTGTTAACTGCTTTTCATTCAAGAAAATCCCCTGAAGTATCAGCTGTCACCATTCATAGTTGTTGGTGAAGATTCTGGTATGGTTCAGGCAGAGTTGGACACTTGGGGGATATAATTGTTGAGCATGAGTTGTTGTCTCAGCAGGATAGGGACACCCCTTTCACATCAAAATATATTTCTTTTGCAGCAGAAAAAAACCTCACACTAAACAATTAAGTTTTTACTTGATGTGAAATGCAAGCTAAGATGCACCAGATTTCTTAGCAAGAATGGATGATTGTTAGTCTGAGAGTCTTTAACAATAAACCTGCAAACCAAAGGATGCCTTTGCAATACGGTGAGACCTGGAGAGCCCATCTGTGTGGGAGAAACCAATTAATTTCCAAAGAAAGGAGAAAACTGTTTCTGTAGATGCAAATACCTAAAGCCAATGTGGTTACTGGAACTGTAAAAATTTTGAGCACTGAAGAAGCTCAGATACTGATCTCTTTCAGAAATGCAGTAGCTCCTGCAGCTGACGGGCTTTCTGCAAAAGCCTTGCATTTGTTGTAGGACACTGAACTAAGAAGTTGAACATCACCTGTGGAAGGGAAGAATTCTGATGAATTCCCAGGCTGTCTTTGCCTTGATTTGAGCTTTCATTTTTTTACTGGCAGCATCCTGTGAGCCTGCACCTTGCACGGCTGGGTTTCTTAGGATGTGTGAAATGTGTCCCCAGAGTTTATTTTCATTGTTTTTAAACAAACTGCTAGGCAAGATATAAAACAGTTGAAATTATTTGTTGCTTGCTTCCCTTGCCCTGATTTATTGAACTCAGCTTTCTTTTCCTTTGTACATCTTGAAGCACCTTGGATTGTGGTGAGGTCGAACCCTTCCTTAACCAATCTCTTCTTGTGGGTGCTTGGCCATCAGAGAGTCCAGGTCTGGGTGCCAAACACCACTGTCCTCCCTTCTTTTAACACATCACTACAGACTCTGAAAGGTTAAACTCCTCTGCTGGTTTAGAGGTTGGCATTTACAAGCTGAGCCTCTAATCCTAAAGTAAAAAAGGTTGAAAGTTCATGAGGAAAAAATGATGGAACTCGGTAAACACTTGATGGATGGAGCTAAGGATACTGGCATTAAGGCAGCTCCAGAATCTTCTTAGCTTCCAATCTGGGAGATGGCAGAAGGCTTTTGAAGTCTGTGAGTGGTGCTGAATGGAGACCATTGCGAGGGTTCATGTCAAGAATTCAGGTGAATGGGATTTTTAAGGTTTGCATAGCATTTAGCTCTGAATGCGGGAGCTGAGCTGATTTGCTTTCCCAGCCAGCGTGACTGAACTCCAGGGAGCAGCTGATGTTGATTATGTTTGCATTTGTCCCATCTGAATGAAGAGATTAAAGAGCCTGTTGCAGCGTTAAGGAAAGAATGATCACTTTGAAGTTAGTTCACCATTCAACACTGAGATTGTGAGACAAGAAAACATCCAAAATTGCAGTTTGGAGTGGAGATTTTGCAGGCCTCCTTTTTCACCTCTACCCAACTGAAGAATGCTTCATTTTTCGAAGCAAATAATTTCCCAGCACCCATTCTAGTTTCAAGTTGATGAAATACTCTTCTCATAGAATCACCCCCTCAAACCTGTTGCTCTGCTTTCCAGCTTTGCTCTGATGTGCTGATTTTCTGCCGTGGTGAATACCTCCTCTGGTGCTGAGAGACTGGTCCAGGTCACATCCTCCTCAATACCCCTGTGTAGCTGTGACTTTTAAAGATGCTTTAGATCTAAGACCAGAAACATGCTGGGCAACAGGGTGATAGTTACAGCAAGCCCTGGATCTATTTTATTAATTGGCCTAGGAATTTGAGAAGAAAAACCCATAATATGATGTTTCCTAGCTCCTGGAAGTCCGCACTGCCTGCTGAACAGCTACACTATTACACCTTCAAGGTGAACAGGAGTGGTTTTAAACTAAAAGAGGAGAGATTTAGATTAGATGGTGGGATGAAATTCTCTACTCAGAGTGTGCTGAGGCCCTGGCACAGGGAAGCTGTGGCTGCCCCTGGATCCCTGGCAGTGCCCAAGGCTGGGCTGGACGGGGCTTGGAGCAGCCTGGGACAGTGGAAGGTGTCCCTGACCATGGCAGAGGTGGCACTGGAGGAGCTGCAAGGCCCCTTCCAACCCAATCCATTCTGTGATTCTGTGACTGTGCTCTGGTGCCAAGATACACAGAACTCCTGTCTAAAGAAATTATTCCCGTCCTCTTTCTCCTTTTTTTTCTAACCAGGTTTCTCTCCAGTGCATCTCTTGCCTCTCTCTCTCTTTCTCAGCAGGAAACTTTCCATCAGTGCTTGTTTGCATGTGAGGAAGATGCAAATAGCTGCAAGACTTGGGCTCTCTCTGTTTGGATCCCATAAATCAGACTTTGCATATGCTTTTCTGTCCTATTTATTACCCTGCAGCTACAACTGACTTACATGACAGCCTACAACTTACAAACTGTTTGTTCCCTCAGCAGGGTACAGACACAAATTAAAATGGAAGAGGGTTGGATTACTTGCTTCTATAATTTTCTCTTTTCTTTCCTTAATATTACAGCAAATCTGCCTTTTGTTGCTGCTGCTGTTCACGACTTTTTGACTGCCCCTTGTGAACACTGCTGACCATATCATGCTGCCTTTTGATCAGCAGTGTGTTATTATTGAGTCTTCTGGCCCAGACTGCTCATCAAATAGTGATTTGTCAGTATTTCCCATGATTTTCAGGTTGAAACTCCAAATATAAACATTTTTGTGCTTGCTCTTACATTGTTTTCTCCTTCCTTCCTTTTACTTAACTTTACCCATGCTCTGCTTGAGGAGCCTTGGAGATAATTAATTTTTTTACTTTTGTCAAGAATATGGTACCTCGAAGATGACCCAAGATTTTGGTACATTTCATTTTTTGTCTTTTATTGAGGCCATTCAGAGTATGCAGCAATTGTTCAGCTCGTGGGAGGTTTTATGATCATTGTTGTAATCACAAACCCAACTGCTCTTGAGAACTGAAATCTTGTCATAAACAAGCATTTTACATAAAATTATATATATAACCACCAGGATTCCTTAACACTGTTTCATTAATTTCTCTTACAGGATTTAAAATGAAGTCATTAGGAAAAATACATGTTTTGTCTCCAAGATAGAACTTTTCAATCACATGCATGGTGCTCTCAAATCCTGGCCAGTGGGATATAATTCAGCATTAGTTGACACTGCATTTAGTCAAGGAGACTAAGGAAAATCATTCTGGTATTGAATTATCCTCAAATTCACCGTAATGTCTTTATATCTCATCTTCGTGGAATCACAGTGCTGTTACAGTCTTTAGAGTGGGATTATTGGTGTTTCCTGAGCAAAAAGGGAATTTTAATAGCCTTCATTAAAGCTGTGATAGTTTCAATAGGGACTAGACTATTCTCACTTCCAGGATTTACTTTCAGCAGAAAGGGTGAGAATTTTCTGTATGGCTCAGCCCCAGGTGTAGCAGCTCTGCACTCATAAGGAGGTTTTATTGTTTTTCATATATCTCACCTCATTTACAGCTGTCATGACAGGAAGAAAAAAAAAGTTTAATCTCATTTGACCTTTTGTAAAATGCAGGCCACAGAATTTACAAGTCATTCTTGCATTGTGAGCAATACTGTATAAACAAAGCAGAAGAGTCTTCAGAAAAGATTGTGATTGAAAGGTTTTAAATTATAGAAAATCTCACCGGCCTTAGATAAGCTCTTTAAATACTTAATTATCTTTCCTGTGTAGAGTCTTTACCTTATTTGAGTCAGATGTTTCCAGCTTTTGCATTTAGCAGATCTTAAGCCTTTCTTCTAAATAGAATCAATCTTGCAGTATTGAATGTGAACTCGTATTGACCACAATCTTGGCTTTGTTTGGTTAATTTATGTGTCTTCAGTGTCTTTGCAAGGTCCCTTGTTCTGTTGAAGAACTGCTGTCAGTTCTGGGGAAAATATATCAAACTGGACTTTCCAGTAGATTTGCGAAATATTTCCTTTTCTTTCCACCATGAATACTTTTCTTACCAGGCTTATTATCTTTCTTGCTACAGAATGGGGAAATTCTAAGCACATTACTTTTTATTAATATTTTTGCCCAATTCTGACACAAACCTCTTCAGCAGAGATGAGGAAAGGCACCATAGACATGTCCTACATGGTTGGGGAAAAGCACTTGTTCCACAAGCAGTGTTTCGTGAGACAGGAGGTGGTCACTGCCGTGGGGACTCCTTCATCAAAGAGTGACAAATAATACATGGACAAATGAGAAAGTGTCCCAGGGACCTCAAAAGTGGCTGATGGAGACTTGATGGAAGTCAGTGGTTTTCAGTTCAGGTGTGGAGAAGTTTAACATTATTATTTTGATCAAAGAGCCTCTTGGTGCCAGTCCCAGAAAGAAATGCCTTGAGCCCAGCCCAGAAGGGGTTTCTGTGTCACAGAAAAGCTTTCACATCTGGGACATGCAGGGTTTTTATGTGTGCTCCTGAACCACATTTCTAACCCCACCTGCACTCCACGGAGGCTGAACTTGTTCCACAGCATCAGAATGTGTTCCCTGGCATGTGAAACTTTGGGCATTCTGAGGGAATGTGGGGACTCCTGCTCACCTACCATCCCCAGCCTTTGGATCTGTACATGAGTGCCTTGGGAACCCTGTGCTGTTTTATCAACATTGAACTGTCCAGCAAAAATGTGAGCAAAAGGATAAATGCAGTGATATTGTGTGTGACCTTGTTCTGAGAGCTGTGAACTCCATCCCTGCCACCCTTGTTTGTTCAGGAATTCATCCAGGACATAAATTGCCCAGCTTTGTAGCAGGATTGTAGCAAAAGTTTTTTTTTTCAGAATTCCTTCTGTTTCTCTCTGTATTTATGTCCTTTAACATAAAATATTCCTCTGACAGGAATAAAGCACAGAAAGTATTCTGAGGACTGGCAACCAGACTGTCACCAGCAGTGAGCTGAGCTGGTAGTTTGGCCATTATACATATTCTTTTGGAGTAAATGAGCCTTAGATTTTGTTTGATGCTGTCTCTCCCACCCTTTTCTTTTTTTTTCTCAGGAATACTGAGTGGTAGTTTCAATTCTCCCTGATTTCTAGCGGGCTCTGGAATGCTTTTTGTGAAATACCAGCACCTATCACCCATCACTGCAGCTCTCAGGGTGAACAGCACACTGTGCAGCATATTGGAATTTCTAGCATTTATTACTGCCTCAAAATGCATCTTGTGAAAAAAGGAAGAATTGATCTTTTGGTGTAATACTGTGGAGTCTCTCAGAGGGAACAGCCTAAATCAAGAAGTATGTTTCAAGGCTGGGTTTTAAACTGGAAATAAACAGAAATACAGCCCAGGAGAGGGAAAGCTGGAAGGAGTGTTGTGGTCTGCAGGGTATTGTGAAACTCTCTGTATCATAAAAACCTGAAATAAAAAGAGAAGTACTGAGTGGTTCATGTGACTTAACTGGTTGTTAGGCACTTCTGGTGTGTCTGCCTGTTATATGTGTGACATTAGATTTCTAGGGCTGGTGGTACTGCTATTGTTGACTTTTTATGGGAGGTGTGGGGGGTTTTTGAAACAAATGCTGAAGTTTGCTTCATCCCTGGGCTTTTTTTTTAATATGGGCAGGGAGAGGGAGGGCTCCCAGCCAGAGTGGTCCCTTCTGGTTAATATCTGGAATGCTGGGTTTTTGTTTGGTTTGGTTGGGGGTTTTTTGCATCCAAAATTTACTGATGCTTAGCAAAGGCTCTGTTTTTATCATTTAAGTTTTATTTTTCTGCTTAGATCTCAGTAGGTTGCCAGCCTCAGCTCTGAGTTTTGGGGTTTTTTTCTGTCAAGTTTGCCTTGATCATTTCAGATAAGCAAACCTGCAACCTGACCTTAGATGTGAGGGGTTTTTCTGTGGCTCACGGTGCTTCAGACAGAGCCTCCCTGGTTGTTCCAGCTACAAGATAATCACATGGAGTGGAACTGAGGGGGAAGAGCAGAACAGATGTATTTACTTGGAAAATACAACTCGGTGCTCACTATCCCAGCTGGCACATGAATAGACATATGTAAACCACGGAGTGCCTGTGACCTCTGAGCACATGCAAAACACTCCAGAATATTTTTACACGATGTGCTCATATGATTTTTTAACTCTCTAAAGTCTGAGCAGCCTCAGAGCCTCTTTACTCAGTGGCAGCTGAACTTACTTTAGGAACCTGCATTTTTCTCCTGGGATTTTTGGGGCAGGGGATGTTGTAGAGATTTACCACGGGCTTATGATTCTGCTTCAAAAGCAACAATGACTGACACAGATGGATCAGATTTATCTGAGGCGTCAGCAGGGGAAAATAAATGATATAAATGTATATCAGCAATGGACTTGTTACTCACCTGAGCGTGGCTTCCACAGTGGTGCTGCCAGGAACTACAGGCAAATAAACTTTCTGTCACAAAGCATGACCTGAATATCACGTGAGAGCATGAAGAAACAGCCTTCTGAAGTTTATACTGTGCAGCTGGGGAGGTGTTCTAATGGCAGTGCTTTCAAGTGGTTGTGTACAGTGAATTAGCTGCCTCCAGTATTTACTGCACTCAGTGTTATGTACTGCACTGCCTGCTTGAAAAGCTGTAAAAAAGGGAGGGTTCTGTCTTGGGTAAAACCACTGCAGGTATTTGTGTCAGCTCTGAGATTTTTATAGGCACCTGTTCCCTGCCTTTCTCATTAGCTGCTCTCCAGGGCAGCAATTGGAGTGACAGCTATAACGTTATCCACTCACAGACACCTCTGCCCACATCAAAATGTTTTGCTGCAGGTGAGGTGATAATTTTCCTTGCATCAATCAAATTTCTGTCAGCAAGATCACACAAATGGCCCTCTGGTTCCTGCAGCATATATTTATCCTGTTTTCAATCTGAACAGGAGAAAATACAGTAAGTAATTCTGGTAGAAGGGAAGGGAGGAAATGACTAATAATTGGCCAGTCAGACACTTGCATTGATAGGGTTATTCCACAGTAGCAGAGCTTTGTTTGCAATTCCAGCAGTGTGAGCCTTTGCATGGGGGACTGTACTATTGATACATGTGGTTTTGTGGAAAGCAGAAGAGGAAAGGCAGTTTATTTCAAAATGTAATATTAATGTTTTATTTAAAATATATCTTTTTTAATTTGTTCCTCCATTAGGTTGCAGTCTCTACCCTGTGCTTTCTCTCACCACTTGTGTCTGTTGACCAAACCAATGTTCCAGGCAGTTGTATCACAAACCGAGAGTGAAAGAAGTTCAGCTTGTTGGATGTGTGAGATCCTGTGTTTATGTCCTTGGGGAGAAATGAGTCAGCTTTTATGATCAAACTGTGAAGTGCTCTATGACAAAATGCGTGTAAGTAACACAAACCCAAACAAGCCCCAGCACTGGATTAGAACAAAGCACAAAAGCATCAGTGTGGCACAGCTTTGATTGCACCCCTGTGTTCTTCTTGTCCCACTGACCCCTGCAGCCACCACTAGGTTTTGCTTGTCCTACAAGTTCATTTTAGGGGAAAAAGCCATCCCTACTTGCCAGACCCAGACTGTGTGCGTAGGGATTGGCCCTTGGATCTTTGTGCAGGTAAAGGAACAGATCACTGAGCTCTTCCCTTCTGTCTTCTCCCACGTCTTACCTAGTGGTTATTCACACATAGAGATAGAACCACAGAATCATTTTGGTGGGAAAAGCTCTCCAAGGTCATCCAGCCCAAGCTGTGCCCGATCCCCACCATGTCACCCACCCAGCCCAGGGCACTGAGTGCCACATCCAGGCATTCCTTGAGCATCTCCAGGGAGGATCTTTAGGGCTCCTGAAAGGAAAAATACTTTTGTGTGCACAGCAGAGAATCAAACTGGGTATTTGCTGAACTTTTGTAAATAGATGGAGACAGGAGGCAAACTAACAGGCAGCAATTCTGGTAGTGATTGCAATTCTCCAGCCAAACAGAAATCTGCCTGTTAGTTGACAACATGAGACATTCTCCTGCCAGAGCTGAGTGCCCAGAGCTGAGCAGAGCAGACCTCCCTTGGAGGACTCCAGACACCTTTCTTTGTCTGTAAAAGAGACTGAGGGCTTGCTCCTGAGGCCACTGAAGTGAATGCTCAAAACAGCCCTACTTGATATCATTTAATGTGATTATTTCTGAATATTTCCAGAGTGGCTGTGGCTCTATGCCAGGGTAATCTTTAGGGCAGTGTCTGTAGTTATCCAGGAGTACAAGCACAGGTAGAGATCCTGCAATGCTCTGTATCATGTGTGAGAACAAACATTGACTCTAAGCCTGGATTTGTTAACTTTTGTGAAGAGCTGAATCCAGGGGACTTAATGTGTTATTTAATTAAATGGCCGTGATTGAGGCCCTGAGGCCAATGGCATAAAATGTGACAGCGTGTTAGGATCACTTACCTGAAATTATACCTCAAACAATTTATATGTTAAATGAGTTGTCTGATGCCTTGGTGGGATCTGCAGCCTGTTTTCCATTACAGATGTTGGTATACTCCTGTTTGGAAGCATCCCTTGGAGAGAAAAAAAGAAAAGCATTCAGCAAAACCCTGCTGGATTCCATTTTCAGGAAAACTAACAAATGCAAACATCATTTGAGGAATGAAATCATGAAGGATGCAGAGTGGTAAATCTTACCTGAAATCAATATTCAGGAGGAAAACAAAATTTTGTGGGATGTACACAAGTGTGCTGGTCAAATATCTGCACATTGCTGTGTGATCCCAGCAGGTGACCCAGTGCAGCAGGGACACTCCAGGATGGTTTGTTTGAATATGTGGCTCAGGAATGCCCCTACCCCTTGTGATTAACAGGAAAATTCACTTTCTCATTTAGTTTTCTGTGGCTCATTTGCACGGAGGGTTGTTTTGGGATGAGACCTTGACCAGTGTCAAAGGACTTGGTTGGATTTCTCAAATTTAGTTGTCAGTGTTCAACTTCTACCACCTGCAGGAGTGGTGGCCATTCCTGTTCCTGTGCAGGGCTGTCCCTGCACTTGGGTTCTTGTGCCCATCCACCAAACCAGAGCTTTCCATGCTACCTATCTTCCTGTCCTATCTCTCATTTGCTCCCCAGTGTGTCCGGGGGGACACAATAAGACGCTCTTACACCTGCCAGGTTCAGCAGAAAGAAGAAGAATGCTTGGTCTTTATTGACACTACATATTCTTATACACATTCCAATACTTAAGTAAACATCAGCTTTATTTACATAACTCTGTGNAAACCCACCCTTTCTTGTGTTTTTGTGCCCATCCACCAAACCAGAGCTTTCCATGCTACCTATCTTCCTGTCCTATCTCTCATTTGCTCCCCAGTTCTTCCTGCTTCACTGTGCTTTGATGCTGTCCCTCTGTCCTGACCAGGAAAGAGGTTTCTAATTCAGGGATAAAAGGATGAGACTTGGAGCTCAGTCCTTGGTGTCCTTAGGGAGGAATTACTCTGTCTGGAGCTTTGTGCAGTC
This sequence comes from Platysteira castanea, assembly GCA_013397175.1. Taxonomy (NCBI): domain Eukaryota; kingdom Metazoa; phylum Chordata; class Aves; order Passeriformes; genus Platysteira; species Platysteira castanea. The sequence goes on from VYXC01006375.1 coordinate 55,567, forward strand.
ACAGCTGACTGAATGAGGGAAGAGTAAGTTCCTCTCCCCTGCCACAACTTGTGCAAAAATAAGCCATTATATCTTTACTTGAATCCCAGAGTTTCTGTGGAGTGGGCGACCCAGAAGGAGACATTTTTAGGTGAATATGGCTGCTTGTTGGAGTCCCTGTATCATCAAGCCATGGGCTAAAAGTGCTGGCCTGAAAAGGAGGTTTGAATTCTGCTTTTCCAAGTGAAGGACAGGCAGACCGTTAGCACAGTGCCTGGGATATCTGAAGGTCACATCAGTTATAACCAATTAGTGTTTCACTTATCAGTTGAAAAAAAGCCATTTCAAATGTATTTAGTCAACAAAAGCCTTTCATGTTCTTTAAAGCCCACCTCAGGGAGTGCTGATTTTGGACAGGTTAAAGCCAGTTCATTTTTAATATGATCATTTGGAACACTGAAACAAAGTTTATTTTAGTGCAAGACACTTCACTATTCAGTGGTTTAAAAGAAACTTCTCGAAAACAGCTTTTTCTTAGTGGATTTGTGGTGGAAAAGAACCCGCAGTAAACACCACTGCCATCTGTTTCAAAGAAGAAACATTGGGCTATGAATGTCCTTGCAAAAGCTGAAAAGCTTTTTAGTAGCTAAAAAATGCATAATTTTAGAATTTTTGTTTGATTTTTCATTGATTTGATTGCATTGAACCAGATGGGGTTTTTTTTCATGAAGAGCCTTCACCAAATCCATGTGTGTGATGCTTTGGGAAAATGCATGGCTAGCAAATTGGGAGCTGATGATGAAGAGATGTGAAGATGCAGTGTCTCACACATTTCTGAACACTGAGTATGGGAGCAGTGCAAAGCTGCTCTACCACCTCTGATAAATGAGCTGGTTTGTCCAAACAGATTTTCTATGTGTAACACGCATTTTTGAGTCTGTCCACTCCCTTCCCTGTGTATTCACTAGGAAAGCAAAGGAACTTTGATTCCAAAAAGGCTTTTTTCCCCAAAGAATGGACACAGCCCCAAGGCTGCCAGATCTCCAGGAGCATTTGGACACTGCTCCCAGGGATGCACAGTGTGGGAATTAGGGTGTCTGTGCAGGGCCAGGGGTTGGACTGGATGATCCTGTGGCTCCCTCCCAGCTCTGGATATTCCACAATGATTTTTCTCTCTGAGGGAGTATTCCTCACCAAGATTCGCCATGTGAATGGAGAAAAAGCTGCGTATAAACTAGAACAAGTAAAACTTCTGCATGGGTTGGAAACTGCAGGTATAACCATGAAGGCTTTTATGTATCTGGAAACAGTGTGTTCCTCTAAAAGCTTGCTAATTTTATTTTTAAAAGGGAACATAAATATCTGACTCATTCTCCCATACGTCTGCTGTTCTTCTATAGAAAATGCCTTTGCTAACAATGCTCACACGTCGCTTGTCTTTTTAATAACTAAATAGGGATTTCTCGATAACAACCATCAAACAAATTAGTACAGCTCATAAACATCTATTGTATTAGTCCTGATAAAATATGCTGTAATTCCCCTCTCCAGTTCAACCCTTTCTTTTATTGATAACTGTCTTCTGAGGAGGCTCTGCTCGCAGATCTGCTTGACCTCTCTAACCTTCTCTCCCAGACTGACATGTCACACTCCTCTGGGGAAGGATTTGAGCTCTTATTCTGTGTGGTGGATTAAAGAAGCATCCCTGGGTTTCTGAGTACCTTCCAGGAATTTCCTCTGAGTGAACCTTAAGTGCTCTGTCCCTCAAGAACTGCAGTTCCTGTCAGGTGCTGCAGTTGCCAGATTTGGACTCGAGTTCTCCCAGTCGGGGCCTGCCAGGAGCAGGGTTCTGCACTCCCTTTACATCCATGGTGCACCTGCAGGCTTTGCTCCTCTGAGCAGCACCCACGGGCTCTCCCAAAGCTGTGGGCTGGGTGTGTTCTGCGTTGTTCCCTCTGCAGATCATCTGATTTGGCTGCCTGATCCCAGTCCTTTATTTGTTTCTTGTCACCAGTTGTCTCATGAAGTCTGTTCCTGTTTTTCTTAAACCTCCTCCCCCCTGTTAATATGGAGAACTCATTGGTGGGCGATCCTGAGTTCCCAGTGGTTCTACTGGGAATTTAATATTAATTCATACTTGGAGTCTGATGAGGTTGTAAGTATATATGGAAAATCACCTTTTCTTTTAAGAGCTATATGTGCCATTATTTAACATGTATGAAATACTGAAATTTTGGGTACAATCTTGCTGTTGCAATTAATTTTACCTCAGCATTGTTTTCTGTGTTAATAAGGACTGCATCTGGACATGGAATAGTTTAGATGCATGGAATAGATGCAATTAGTGCATCTCTGCTGGCTGCTGACTTTGAACCACACATGCCTATATTCACAAGCCATCACTGTTGCTCTCTAATCTGTCCAGTTCACAGGCAAATAAAATATGCCATCTTTCAGGATTGAATTACAGAATGGAAATGAAAGAAAAAAGATTAGTAATAAAAGTAATGCCTAAAGAGTAGCCTTATTCTTCAGGGAGAAAATAAAATACCTGCTGACAGCTCTTACCTTAATGATGTTCTTGGTTCTGTCAAAACATCAGACGCCCCATCATTTTCACTGGCATTTGCAAGACTCTTTTAAGAGATGCAGAGGAAAGCAGAGTGTTTTGATGGGTGCTTTTTTTTTCAGTTGGAATTTTTTTCATGGAATCCCTTTCCATAGCCTCTGTTTTTTGTGAAAAGAATATTTTTTTTCCCCATCAGTCCCCTCTCAGGTTGATTTGAGAAGGATTTGGGAGCAAGAGGAAGTAAAGGGTAATTAAGGTATAAAATATACCCAGGGCACAACTTTCCCTCTTGTAATGTAATTAATAGTGGAAATTGCAGCTGCACAATATCACTGCAATGAGGGCAAAAAAACATATGTGTAATATGGGCAAGCTGGCAGTGGGAACTGGGATAGGCTGCTAAAACCAACCACTCTGGTGTGTTTGTGTTTGCAATTCCCCCTGTGCAGAGGGGGAATGTCTTTGGAGAAGACTTTGGAGAAGAAACTTCAGCAAAGTTTCTCTCTCTTCTTCCGCAGAAACATCACCTAAACAGGAGGTATGGTTATAAATGTCTTTGAGGGTGCCACCAACTGCTCTGTCCTGGGGCAGGACACCAGGACACCACACTGGGCACTGACCCCTGAGAGCTGAGAATTTCTACTGAGAGCCTGGTGCTGCTGGAAAGGATGGCAGACTCACACTATAGTAACCCCTTTTACTTCTTATTTTCTTTAGCAAACACTCTGGGACACTGATTTTTCTTTTTGTCCACACCCACCCACGAGGCAGAGGAAGGATAAAAGCACAGAGAAACCAGAGTGATGGAGCCTGGGCAGTGAAGATGAGGGAGGGATTCCCTGTGCAATTCCCCTTCATCCACACAGTCCCTGTCAGTCCCTGTGGTGAGGCTGACTGGCAGCGAGGTGTGGGCAGGATCAGAGGGAATCCACTGCAGCTGGGCAGCGTTTTCTCCTCTGCAAAGCCTGTTCAGCACTAAGCTGCTTCTCCCAAAGCTGAATCACTTTGTTCTTTACCTCGAGTATTCTGGTATTGATCTCATCTCCTCCCTCACTGTTCTCATGTCAGAGTTTGGGAATCAGAAACATTTAAAATTGATGTGCCATCCAAAGCAGATCTATTCCAGCTGACACAGAGCGGATTCTAATCTGATTTTGATTCATACCCTGGCTTGTGCTGCTTCCCACAGGTAGTATTGCTTTTTTAATTATCTGTCTCTCAGGACCTTGCTGAATCTATTCTGGAAAATTTCGAACTCTACTACCCTTGGAAATTGAGATGGTCTCACTGTTCATGTTTCATGGAAAGGCAAAATCTTAATGTAAAAATGATCTGCTTCTGTTTTCCTGGGCAGGAGGTCTGTACTGGAGGGTTCATACAGGGATGTGGTGAACAAGCAGGTCACTGGAAGAAATGTGTTTCTTGATTCACTCAAAGTTTTCACTTAAATTACAGCTTTCTGAAAAGTGGTTTTCTCCTTTAATTGTTTTTTGTGTTCTTTCTCTATCTTCTTTCTTGACCAGATGGAGTAAAATTCAAATATAGGCAACTCTACATTGATTCTACGGGGCTTTTAAAGGAAATAACAGATCATGGGAAATTATATTCTTCCTCATCTCCACTCTTTGGAGCAGATTTAGATTGCCTCATTACAGTTCCTATTTTCTTTACTTTGAGAAATTTGCCTTCAAAGCTTTGTTTTCCCTTTTAATACCTCTGCAGAGTGGAAGTTGCCTTTCTACTTTCTGGCTTTTTTGTGTGTTTTTTAACAAGAAAAGTTAATAGGGCTGATAGTTTAGAATGCACACTTAGGAAATGCATTTGGGGGCTCCTCTAAATGTAGGATATTGTCTAAAACAAGCCTTTCTAACACTTTTTCATTCTCATTGTTAAATGAGCAATTTTCAACAGCTGCCCCTTAGCTGCAAATTTTGCCACATTTTGCAACCCACCTTAAAGGCTAAGGACCTTGATCCTTCAGGCCAGCACCTGTGAAAATATTAATGAAAAATATGTCTTTATGTAAGGACAAGTTCTGCTCCAACAGAACCACTGGATACTGGAGGGGAACTGCTGCTGCTGTATCAAATCCTGGTATTCTGCCCCGGCTCCCCACAGGTTCCTCTGCTGGTATCTGTTTATCTGATTAAAGGAAATAAAACAAGCAGTCCTTTAAGCCACCACATTGTACGTAGGGGACGCAGAACTCTGTCAAACAACCAGAAAAGATAACCTGATAAACAAACAGGCCTGAAAACTGCATATTGCAGGCATAAATCCTGGAGTGTTCCTGTCAGTCCTTAATGCCACAGGTGGAATCACAGAACGCTTTGGGTTGGAAGGGACCTTAAAGGTCATCTTGTTTCAATCCCCTCCTGCGGAAAGAAAAGGAAGAAGCTGTGCTCTTGTGACGGCCTCTTCAGTTCTTCGTGCACTTCTGGTTTCTACCAGCTCTTCCTTGGCTGGCATTTGGGAGTCTCTTGTATGGTGAACACACTTATCATAATTTATGATGGATAAATGGCTGGGTTTGTGATCAATAAAGCCTAGGCCCTGAGCATTTGTCCCCAGCTGTGAAGTGACTGGGCAGAGGGCAGCACAGAATTCTTTGGGAAGAGGGGGCAGAACAATTCCTATGGGCCCAGGAATGAATCCTTCTCTGTTCTGAGAACCTTGTCGGAAAAAGAGAATGGGATCATGTTTTTAATAGAGGTGGGATGGATCATTTAGCCAGGCTGGATCCATTTGGCTGCAAATTGGACACACTGACATGGATTAAGGAGAAACTATAAAGACCAGGTAAGGAGGAATGGCAGAGTATAGATCCTACCAGTGGTGCCTTTGTGGGCTAAAGCACATTGCAGAATTGACCACTGGAAGCAGGTTTTTGTTATCATCCACTCCTGGTGGTGGAAAAGGGACTGCAAGTGTGTTCCATATTCAGTTTGCAAATCTTTCCTGTTCCACGGGTGGCTTGTCATTGAAACCATGAGAAGTGATCCTCGATCACATTTTCCTCTGCTATTCCCAACAAACGGAGCAGTAGCATTGAATCCCATAGCACAGATAATCCTGGGACAGAGGGAATGAGCAGATATTTTTCCCACTCTGAACCCCACTGCAGTTCTTTAGTGCTCTTTACGTGTCAGGTGATACCTGTGCCATGTTGGGTGGGATATGACTGTACTCAACAGCCGGGCCTGTGCATCGTTCATCGAGATTTTCCATCTGCAGGGAGGAACTGTGACGTTTGCCATGAAATTGGCTCTGTATGGGAGAGCTGTGATATCTGAGGGCTGGTTTGAGTCATTGCCTTTGCCCTCTGCGTTACACTAGGCTGTAGTTAATTCTCCTGAGTTTGTTGTAGTGACATCCTGAGAGATGTTTCTTAACGAGGAACACAAGAACCCCACAACTGCAAACTGACTTCTCATCATATGCAGGTACTGAGCATTTTTGTTTGTTTACAGTAAGAACACAATGCCTTTAGGTTTGTTCCACACCTAATTGTGAGATGCATGTACTGCTTTCATCCACATAAATTACTTCTCATTGAAAAATCTTGTCTGCAAACACAATTGAGTTTAACATCCAGGCACTTCAAGCGAGCCATGAAGAAATATGTCCCAAAGTGACATCAGCTTAAGCAAAATAATTCATTCTCTCTTAATTCCAATGCAGTTTAACTGAAGAGAGGCTGCTCAGAGACAAGGTGGTGCTGCTGCCCTACCTCAGCCCTGCAGGAGTTTGTTGTCCTCAGAAGGGGTGTGTCTAGATTTTCATCACTGGGTCTTTTGATGTCTGAATACTACAACTGCTTTCGAAAATGTTGATTCACAGGCTTAGAATCTAAATCTGTGCTGTGATTTTTGAGGATAGGAACTGGATGCAATTCAGTGGCAAATTAATGTAGCTGAGTAATTAATCGTATCAGATGGAATTTCTAAAATCTCCACTTTCATGTGCCTGTGCTCCTTTCATGTGGTTACCTTGGGTCTCTTGAGGGATGCTGCTGATTGAAGAGGCAGATACTGCTGGTGCTAAACGTGTGAAGGAGATTGAACTCAATGAATCAAAGAAATGAAGGGGTTTGTAACACCTAATTCAAGTAAAAGCCGCTTAAAAGATACTTGAAAAGGGCCATGAGGGTCAAGTTAGCTAATTGTGGATACCAACTCGTGGATTCTATTCTGGCCACAAAATACAGGCACAGCTTGGGATACCTGTGGGATGATGCCATGGGAGCAGAGTGTGCTGCTTTGTTCATGATCTGTCACGTTGCCTGCTGTCTTCACACAATCAAAAGCTTAGCAAAAGCCTGTGTGCACCTTATGTTGGTCAGACAAACTGCACCACAGCCTAGTTTTAATTCTTTACTCTATTTTGCTTCCTTGTGTTGAATAATGCAAAGACTTTTTTTGTTTGGCATGTTTTTGTTTTGGGGTTTTTTTAATCTTATTTTTTTTCAGGCAGCTGGGGACCTGCTCTTAATTGTTGTGAGTTCCTCTTGGCAGGTGTTACAGGTAGATCTTTAAAAGTCCAAATTTTTAAAAATCAAGCTCTTGTTTATGCCTGCAGTGAAAACAGGCTTAAACACATAAGTGTAAATTACAGCAGCACCTCTCATGAGCACGTACACAAAACCTTTATGGAAATATTGGTTTTCTCATGGAGAGAATTTCCAGTACGCTGCAAGCACAGAACTGACAGTCTGATTGTGGGGCTGCCAGGGGCTCACTACACCTGCTCTGACCCCGCTCTGGCCTCACAAGGACAGTATTTTCCCCAGTCCTGACCTGTTGCAGGCTGCTGGTGAGTATATTTCATTGAACCTTTGAGTTGTGTCTGTCACTGAGAGCTGAGTGTGCTCTGCAGAGCCCTGGCAGCAGCTCCAGTAATGCTGTTGTCAGTGGTGAGAGCTGAATGAGCAGCTCAGCAGGGAACACTGAGCACTGACAAGGTGCTCCTTGAAAATCCAGCAGTTCTCCTGGATCACTCCTCTGTCCAGGACCCATGGGGTTCTTCCAAACAGAACCTTGAACAGGCCAAAGTCTTCTTTCCTGTTGCCTGGGGTTGTGATCCTGCTCAAATCCTCGTTCCTGTCTCTGGGGACCATGAACTACTGGAGGGTGTCCAGCTGCACCCACAGCATTTACAGCTGCATTGTGCTGGATTTCCCAGCAGGAGAAACGCTTCTCTCTGCAGCAGAGGTGTAGGAGACACTGCCTGCTGACCTTCCTGCTGTCCCTGATCACCCCCTGGAATTTTACCTGTCATTTCAATGAATAAGATGGAAGAGGCAGCAGTGTCCTCTTTGTCTGTTCTTACCCGCTGTGGTAATGCCTCATAAATAAGGACCTTAAACTCATGGTTAAATTTAATAACTGTCTGTAAAAGTAATTTTATTACTGAAACCCTTTGCTGTGGGACAGAACTCTCTCGTAGCCTCCCTTGTGTTCGTGTTTCCATTGCAAAACCTTGGGCAGTGTTCCAGCACAAGCGCCCCTGATTTGGGAGGTGTGATGAGATGTCAACAAAGTGATTTCCACAAATCCCCAAGATTATCTGAATGTAAGAACTGGAATCCAGACCTGGTGCCACAGGCAGTCAGGAGCTGTAAGTTAAAATTGCAGGGCTTGGTGTAATGGATTGGCAGTAACACAGCACTTGGAATTCATTTGGCATTTACATGCACAGTAAATTCCAAATGAGCTCCTAAGAACCCTATAAAAAGACAAAAAAGGTGGATGTGAAGCACTTGTTTCTCCCTGTAACATATATCCTCTTAGTTCTAGGTTATAACTTGGCTTTGTATCATTGGGGAGTTCTTTTAATTTATACAAAGAGGTGATTTACATTCTTAGATAAAGTTCAGGCATTTCCAGTAACACCAGGATAAGTGGACCACTGTTTTCTTTGCAGCTGAAGCTTGGAGATTCTGTGTGAATTCATCTCGGTTTTACTGCCCATGTTTCAGGGCAGCTTGCTTTTATGCAATGAATATTGGTAGATCTCAAGGAAATATAGCCCTGGATTTTATTACCAATGAAGGGAATGCCTGCCAGTGGCATGGCAGATCGTGTTCAAACTGGCAGCTGGTGACAGATGTGGATATAATGGCTCTAAATCACTGTGTGGACTCACTGTATTCCATATTTTACTCAACTTCCAATAAGAGTCTCGCAAATAAATTAAAGTGCAGCTGTCAAGATCAGCAGCAGAGTTGAAGGCGTATGTATAATATAAAGTATTCAAGAGCTGGTGCCTTCTCCTGGAAAAATGTTGAAATGTGTTTTGTTAGATGAAAGCAGCAGATTTGTTTCCCCTGTTTGTTTTTCTTGTCTCACATTTAATAATCAAGAGCACTTGTAATCAAGTTTCAGATCTCAGAGGGGCTTGTTACAGTTTTGGGGCTGGTTCTGTGTCTGTTCCGTTACTCCCAGGGCACCCCTTCCTGGTTATTCCATCACTTAAACTCTGCTGGAGGTGAAATCCTGTGCTGCTCTGCTCAGGGAGTAGAATACCTGTGCGTGAGCCAACCGTAGCTGCTCAGAAGGTTCAGATGGGTTTAGCTCAGTTCTTTCCTTTTATGAAATTATTGCGCACTTCTTCAAATCAGGGGTTTGTGTAATCTTATCACAAGCTGTCAGCAGAAAACTCGATTAAAACCCCTGTTATTCTCCCTCTGTGCCCCAGAGAGGCCAGCTCTGGGTGTCACCAGTGTGTGCCTGTCAGATTTGTGAGCTCCACAGCCATTCCATTTGTCTCCAGTCACTTTTTATCCAGTTGGTGCTGCTTGCTTTGACTGTGAGCTGCTGGCTCTGCTCTTCCCGGGATTTGTGGGGGAGTTGAGCCAGACTTGGAGGCAAGGCTTCATTCACTTACTTTGCAACTTCTGTCTTGGCTGAGCAGTTCCTTTCTTGACTCTTTCGTCATCTCCTATTTCCTGATACCCTGGGATCTGATCAAATATTCCTGTTGTGGTGGAAGGTTCAGGCAGCCATGCAGTGGTTTCTTTTCCCTCAGCCCCACTTTTTGTTCCTGATCCTTGCAGAGTTTTTGGCAGCCATCAGATAATGAAATTAGGACTCCTGGAATTTGTCTGTACTCAGATCCACAGAATCTTTAGAAAACATAAAGTATTTCCACCTAGCACACAGTGCTCTTCCCTCCAGCCTGGCTGTAGCCACCTGTTCAATGAACTAAATTCATCAAGTCATTTTTAGTCATGTTCATTGGACTGTGGAGCTGTGCCGGGGTCCTACTAAGCAACAAATGGGTTCAGAGCAGGCACAGAGCAGATTCTGTTAGAAAATAGTTCCCTGCGGTGCTGGTTCTTATCAGCTTGCCTGTGAAGGATAAGGAATCATCAACATTTCAGATTACTGAGGAACAAAAGAGCAGAAACTTGGCTTATTTGCATCACAGTGGTAACTCCATTTATTTTGGGCTTGTACCAGCATAAACTAAAGAGGAATTGGGCACAGAGCCAAATAATCATTGTATTTCTTAAATAATTACGTGAATCTACAAGGAGCTAAGCTGGTGAATGGCTAACGAGTCATTAAAGCCAAGCTCTGCACCACAACCTGTATCTGCCTGTTTGTAACTCCAGAGATGCTCTACTGTTCCTAAGGACACCTTGGAAAGAGGAACTCTGAGTCTAGCATAAAGAATTTGGCTTGAAGCAAAAAGAATTCGTTTTAAGCAGCCTTACCAAGCAGTAGACTTCTTTGGTGCAAGTATTTTGGGCAAGATTTGACCTACAGTATTGCTCCTCTGAAGGTGGTGATTATGTCTAGCAATCACTTCTAGAGTTTTGTATTTCAGAGCCATGCAGGGAAAGTAAATTTACAAGTTGGAGCAACAAATGGTTTTCTGTGGCATTGAACAAAGATCTCATCAGGTATAAACCGGAGCTTGATTGGACAATGGAGGTTTCTGCTTGCACAAACAGCAAATAGAAGAAAAATGGAAGACCTGAATTCTTTGCTGTGCTTATTTGGGTCAGGCCCTTTCAGACAATGAGACTGTTTGAGGTGTTTGTGTTGTTGTTCTTCCTACAGATGCTTAGTTTCAGTGCAAATCTGCAATCCTGTTTCATGTGGAGATGTGTAGGAATGGAATGCTTCACCAGGTACCTGACAGGAATTACTGACAGGATGAAGGGTGGATTTTGACCCCATGCTTGATAATTATGTAGTGATAAAATCACTAACAGGCGTTCCTGGTGATACGAGTGACAGCTTTGTACTGTGACTCCTCTGCTTCAAATTTTGCTTTGATCTGCATCAGCGGGAATTCCACACACACAAAGTAATGGGAAAATGAACCCTTCTGTGTTCCAGCTTCATTTTATGTATTTGTTATGTAGGTAGCAAATGCATAATCAACATTTGATATTTTGCTTCAATGTGAAAGATGCAGCTCTAGAATTCAAAATGTAAATTTCCAAACTTCGTGACATTTCCTTATTGGTCTTGCTTATCCATCAGTGCTTAAAAACACAGAGTAATAGAATCAAACATAACTTCTCTACTGAGTGAAGAAATACAGTACTTGTACCAAGTGATAAGCAACCCTTCAAAAGAGAAAAAATAATTTTCTAAATCATGATTTGAAACTCTAACGTAGGAGGAAAATTTTTGTACCTACTCCTGCACTGGTCACTTTGCATTTTTGTTGCTGATTTTCAGTTTTGCAGGGTGACAACTTGTTCAGGCTGCTGCTAATTATGTGCTCACTGTCGTGGTAATTGGCATCTATCAATTTTGTTGTTATGACTACAAAGTGCTCGGTACCAGGCTGATGATGCAGGAAGGCTGCAGCCTCTCTTGCTGGCTGACACTCATCCCTGCAGCTTTCTGCTCTGCCTGGGCACATGTGCAGTTACAAACCTGTGCAGAGACTCTTTCTAGAGTGCTTAGCACCAGGATGTTGGAGACATCACAGGAATGCAGGTTCTGCAGGTGTGTGCATCCATAAACACACATAATCCACTTTTCTCAGTCAGAAGTGGCCTTAAATCCCACCCTGCAGCAGTGAAGTGCTTTGTGAGGCTTGGCCTTATGCTTAGGTAGCCTGGTGTCCTCGTTTCACCCAGGAAACTTGGGTGAGTTGCTGTTCACTGCTGACCCTTGAGCTGTTTGTAGCCATCCTTAGGGAACACAGATATTGGGAATTGGCAGGTTGTGTATCAAATCTTGTATACCAGTGTGCATCATCCTGAAAGGGTGGCCAGCCAGTATGATCTTTGTACTGTTAGAAATAATACTAAAAAGAAGTTTTCCTTGTGTTCTAGTAGATTTTCCATCCTCTTTCCCCCTGTGTTTTTAGCTTTTGCAGCACATGCAGAATCTCTGGGGTTTAGTCAATGCAGGCCTCTAGGGGACCAGACTACGTAAGGAACTCTCAGCTGATCAAATCAGTAAATCCAAATTGAATCTGGACCTTCTCAGGAAAGCCCAGGTTCAATTTGCATTGATTGGGGGAGTGATAATGTACTGTGAGCAGAAAGCTCTGCACAGGGAACCACCTCAGTGAAGAAACCCCTGGTACTGAATAGTCAGGTATGCAGATATTGCCTGGACATCTGCAGACTCTGCTTTAGGAAGATTTGTGGCACAGTAAATATTTGTCTTGCAACTCCTTGAAAAAACCTTTGAACATATAATTTCTGCTATCAGAACATATATTTTGTTACAGGAGTTTTCTTTGAAGGAGCCTGGCTGGAGGCCTTGGTGGATCTGCATAAAATTTGAAATTATGGGAATGAAACACAGCTTGTCCTCTAGATGGACAGATTTCCTTTACATAACCACAAATGCAGGAGGATCCAGGTTGTGCAGGACTCAAAGTTGAATAAATACTGGTTTTGAGATAAATACTCATTAAAAATCACTTCAGTCCTGTAATATAAACTCCATAAGCCATGATGTAGCTCTTTGTCTGGTGGTATAAAATCTTGTTTTTATTAACTGTCTCAGGGGTGAGACAGCAGCAAATAAGAAAGAATAAAGAATTCCTTAACTATATGCAGGCATCTTGGAAATACTGTCAGTCTTATGAAAAAAAAACTAAAACTAACTTCCAGGATCCTGGATCTCTGGTGGCCTCCAAGTCTTTAGGGTTAATAGGACTGACTCTGAGGTATTTCTGCACTTCCATTCAGAAGCAGAGAATGTTTGTGCCTTCCCTTGGGGAAACAAAACAGTTGAAATACATCAGCTTTACTGCCAACATTCCGTTTTGGGAGTCCATCTCTGTGCAGCAGGCAGGCTTTCTCTTGAGTGTGTCGTACACTGGAGACACCGGCACAGGGCTTAGAGATGGGAGAGATCCCTTTCTGTTCTGGAAAGTGCCACGGAACTTGAAGCTGTTCTTCCTGGTGTTTAACTGCCTGGACAATGGTTGTTGTTGCCACCACAAGCAAAGATTCTTGCCATGCAGACTTTGTAATAAATTGGTGGGTTGCTTATGCAGCTGTGTAGGCAGCATGGCTTTGGTGGCAGCAGAACAGTTATTGGCAATGGAGCTGGCTCTGTTTCACACTCTGCCATCAATAAAAGTGGAAGGATGATTAACCTTCATCTTGAATTTGTGGGATGAAATGTTCTACTTTGGGTGTAAACCATAGGAAAATTTCTGGAGGTGTTATTATTGGCAATGTTTTGGAACCTGCATGAGGAATATTTAAATATCACTGATATCCATTTATTCAAGTAGTTCCTTCAGGTTTCCCAGGGTGCACATCTGTTCTTAGCCCAGAGAAAAAAGTAAAGAAGAAAACTTTTAAATTTGAATGAAGCTTAGCTGTGATAACAGCAAACCCTGCTCTTCCCTTGGGCTATTAATGTTCCCAGGTCTGTAATTTCAGTCAGTTAGGGCAGGAGGAATGAGTGCCCAAAATGAGCACTTGGCAGAGTACCTTTCGGAATTAGTCATGTCTGCTTCATCCCGGTTTCATACCGAGAGCAGAACTGTGTTCTCACTCAGCTTGGTCTCAAGAAACCTGCACTCAGGTGACCACCCACTCTGAGGCTTGGTTGCCTGGATAGTTTGCTGGGTGCTGCTTCAGGATATAGAGCTGAAAAAGCTGGGAAGTTCCTTGGGGGTGTCTCCCTGAGATCCCTGTTGGCACATTTGTTATGTACTATTCCAGCTTCAGCTCTTTTTTGTGTTAAATTTGACTTGCCTCTTCATGGTCAAATGTGAACCGTGTTTTTCACAGATCTGTCACAGGAAAATAAATGCTTAAACGAGAACATTTTTCTTTATGGACAGAAAACCCCTAAATTTGTATGTCAAGCCTGGCGCAGGCTTCTTTGTAGGAGGTCATAAAGTCTGTAGGCTGGAACACAAGTCTGTATTCAGTCTCTGGCCCTGCAGCTGCCCATTAATCATTATTTCCAGTTATAAAACAATATATTCCTAGTTGCTTCACCAGGGTTTTGTGGAGATTAACTGTGAGCAGAGCCTGGAGGTGCCCTGCAGTGCACTCAGCAGTGTCCTCACCCTGAGTGGACCCAGCTCTGGGTACAGGTTGTGTCTGAGGGAGGAGGGATCAGTGTCAGTGGCTGGGGACATGGTTGTGTCTGGGACTCATGTCCATGGTTCTCTCGCCAGCCTGGCTGTTTCCTCAGTTCTCCTTCCTGCTCTCCATCAGTCCTGCACATCCCCAGGCACTGGACAGGGACGTACAGGACAAGGGGATTTTTCCTGCCCCACTTTGCCTCAAACGAAGTGAAGCGTCCTTCCTCAGGCTTTTCCTGCAAACCTGGCAGGTTGCTATGGATTAAGCTCCTTAATCAATCCAGACAAAGCACTCCATGCTGCTTCCTGGTGGTCAATACCTCCAGTCACTTGCCATTTCAGCAGCTCAGAGACTAATGATCCTTCATTCTGCAGACAGAGATGTGCCAGAAAGCAAAAGTTGCTAAATAGCCACTCCAGACAGGGCTATAAAATCCTTCTGCCTCTGTCCTTTCCCACCACCATCAGCTGGTAGCATAGCAACTGCTGAAGCTGCTTGAACTTGAGTTGACCTGAAATTACATGTTTCTCAGTTTATGTGTTTATTAATGCCTTTCTACTTTTTTTGGAGCTCGTTGAGTTTACATTTTTCAGTCCCTGTGGGAGATTAGCAGCTTGTTCACGCAGAAAACAGAAATAGACATAATAACATGTGATAGATGAGCTCAGATGGACCCTGGAATTAGAAACATGAGGGAGAGCTGAAGGTGGCCCTGAGCAGTGAATGGTGGAGAGGCCCTTTGCTTTGGTAGGATGGGGATGCAGTTTTCCATATCCTTGTCCGGGCTTGGTGGAGCCATGAGGATGAGCAGCATCCCACAGGCTGTTTTTGCAGCTGTAGTGCTGGAGCAGGGGCTGTTGAAGGAAGTGGAGTGGATTGGAAGTCAGCACAGATTGATTCTAGAAATCCTGGGATTTCTCACCTGGGGAAGAGAGAACTCGGACACAGGTTCAGGAGGAACCTGCAGCTTGAATGATGGTGCAGTGCAGTTGCAGCAATTTCTAGTGGAGGAATCAGTGTTTTGACCAGAGTTTCTGGAAAGCTCCTGTATTTTCATCTCCCTTGTTGGGGAGATGGTGCTTAGTTCTCATACTTTTGTAATTACTGTATTCAGATATGTTCTTATGTTAAAGCCTAACTTGTTTTTCTTTGTGGACCATTTCAAGATTAATATAAAACCTCACTCCACACCCAGCTGATGGGCCTGGCATCAAGTCCAAGAAATGAGGGAAGTAGCAAAAATTAAAAATTACTAATTGTTGTGTAAGGAAAATATATCAAAGATAAGTCTGGACAGCAGGACTTGGTTCAAGCCTGCTGGACATGCTCCTTGTGGAGCAAAATGGAGCAGTTAGATGCTGCATAAAGTCATGGTCTTTTTATTTTTACCGGTATTTTGGTCAAAGGAAACCTGAACCATTTTTCTGTGTGTGACACAATCTCAACAGATGGGACTAAGATGCTCCAGTCTCTGAACAGTCTTAGTAAGAGAATGAAATCCTTTCCCTGACAGGCACTTTGAGTGTTGAATTATTAAATCAAAGAGCATCACTGTCACCAGTGCACGCTCTGGCTGCATATATGAAAGGAAAGTGAATTGTGCTCACCTTTTCCAGAGAAAGACATCAGCATTTATCTCCATGTGATGGGTTTAGACTTCAGCACCTGAGTTCTGCTGCCCTGAGAGAGGGCTTTCAGAGAGAATTCAAAGGGCTTAGAGTTCCTCAGCATTATTTTTTGGCTTTCTCCTCAATAGACTGATCCAGTGCCTCTCTATTTCACACTGAGGGCCCTGTGCTTAGAAAATAAAGATAAGGAGGTAAAATGCATCTCACTTCTATTTTAATACCAGTCAAAAGATGGGGGGGATCAGGGAGCAATGAATTTTGTCTGTCTTAGATATGTGCCTTAAGGTGAGCCCATTTCTCTTCGTGGGCAATAAAGGGAACCTGAGGTAATTAGCACAGGCTGGAACATGGAGAAGCTACATAGTGAAAGTCAGGCTAATTGCAATCAGCTCGTGGATGCACAGAAGTCCTTGTGCTGGGCCCCTCGTGGACCATGAAAGATCCCTGTAAAGAGAGTGGCACCCCAGAAGCAACAAGAAGCACACCACTGCTCTTCTCCATGATGTGTTTTTGCAGCTATTTTGCAGCTGGCAAACTCAGAAAATTACAGGCGCTTTGGAACCGAGAGTTAATTGTCCATGATTCCAGCCCTGGGGAGCTTGTCACTCCTGGAGATTACCCACAGAGCCTGCCCGAGCACCGAGGAGGGCAGCACTCCCCTCCACGTGGGAAAGGCCTGCTGCCACTCACAGAGCCCAAAGCTTGGGAATGTGTTCTGTGCAGAACTGGAGATTCCTGCACAACAGTGCTGAGAGCCTACAGCCACCTTTTAAACTCTGTTACAGTTCAAATGATGACTCAAAGAGAAGCATTCAGGTCTAATCTGTGTGAGTTGTTGTAATAAGCTTTACAATTAGAGCAGAGACTCTTCCATCTAATTCACTTAATTTACGCTGGGAAATGAGATACTATTCAACTAATCCAATGCTATTTTCCTCTTATTAGAGAATGAAGGCATCCTCCGAGGCTCTGGTGGGATTCAGGCTAAGCTTCTCAGACACAAATAGTGTGAAATGCTAATGAATTAGCACGCTGCTGTAATGCCCACTTGGGATCTGGTGCCCCTCTCCTTTAGCCTCTCACACCACTGGAAGGGTTGGCAGGAGGCACTGGGCCTGGACCAGCTCTCTGTGCATTGAGAGTGGCTCTGTAAATGTTTGTTTGATAGGATGACACTGATACAAATGAACCACCTTCAACCAGGATTCGTTCCAGCTGCCCTGCCTGGTGACTGCAGTGCTTTCAGGAAAGGGTTAAGAGGTTTTCTCCTGCTTTACAGTAACTCCCCTGAGCGTGGCTGTGTTCTCTTTAATCCTAGACAGCCCAGTTGCTTAGTTTAGAACACATGTTCGAGTCACCAAGGGGCATTTCCTCTGCTTCTTGAGGGGAAATACGTGGAGAATGTTCTCTCTGTTTTCATCAGGCTGATGGATCAGGTTCTCCCTTCATGTCTGCATACTACACCTGTGCTGCTGGGAGATGTTAAGGGAATAGTCTGTAGTCTTTGAATTTGGGGTTTGGGGGGAAGATAGAAGACAAAGGAAGATATCCTGCCAAATGTTGGGTCTCTTGCTCCACTGGCTTTCTTTGGTGTTATTGATTGCTGTCCCCTGGGTTCTGCTCATCTCTTGTTTTCATTGCTGTTGTGCTGGTTCTTTGACCACTTTTTTTAATTCTTCCACATTTTCTGGCTCGTTTTTGCTTTCTCCCTTGCTTTCTGTATTTGAAATGTGTGGCGAGTTCCCTGTAGACAGAAGCACCAGCTCTTGAGGGAAAAGCAAAAGGACAGAAGCACGTTACACGCTGTGGCAAATGAGTATTTAAATCACAGAGTACTAAAGTCACTTATTGCTGCGTTAGTGAAGTCTGTGTTGGGAAGGAGCATCAGATGGAGAGCAGTGACATGGAAATTGTCACATGAGCCATAGACCAGGGCTCCATCTCCCAGTACAGGAATGCTCCCAGAGGAGAGCAGGTGTAAGGGTGATGTTTGCCTGCTGGGAGTGCTCTGTCCGTAATGGGGTGCAAAACCAAACAGTAAATGCTTTGCACCTCTGAAATTCATAAACCTGTGAAACCATTGCCCTTTGGTGCATAGGCTGTAGAAATCCTAAATCTTCCTCTTTCACTCTTCTGGGTTTTGGCTTTAGTTAAGTATTCAGAATTGCTGATTTCAGAATTGGTTCTGGGCACTTTCCTGGGGCTCAGACAGACCATACCATTCCCTGGTGGAATTTACCTGTCCAGATGAATTAATGAATCATTTATTGCTGCTGCTGGCACACTCTTGTAACACTTGGCACGTGCCACTGCTGTCAGCCTGTTACAGTACCGAGAGACAGATCTGGATATCTCTATTTTAGGCAAAAACTATTAGTGCAGTGTCAGCACAGTGAAATCTTCTCATGCTAAATATTGTAAAATCCAGGGGCCATTTTTCTTGTGTGCAATAAATGGAACTGGAAGTTTGAACTGTCATGAAAAAACAAAATTTACCTGCTACATTTATGACAGTGGTAGGAAGTGTGAAAATAAGTAATGCCAGTATAAATATTGGCATTCAGAACCCTGAAGACTCATTGCTGTGGTGTAAAACTAGAAAAGGTGTCCATGGATGCTGCTCAGATAGTCTGGCAATTGTGTAGAAAACGATATAGATACTTCTTGTTCTGTGTTTTCTCCTTAAAAGAGTTTTGAGAAGCTTAAAACTTGGTTTCCTTGCCTTTCAGTCCCATCCTCATCTGTTTGGCAAGCACAGTCCACAGCTGCTTATTTAGGACGTGGTGAGAAAAGCTTTTATAATTCCCATTAGTAGGGGCATGAGCAGGATCATGTTGGAAAACACAGATCCTGCTTGTCAGGGAAAGGTCTTTGGGTAGCATGTCCCACCTTCACCTTTTCAAGCCCCAAAGAATAAGAACCACTGCATCTCTTCTGATCCTATTTTTCACACCTGTGCTCTGTTGAATGCACGGGAGAAGACAAACCCCAGAACTGTTGCACTTGGTGATACACCACAGTTTTGTGGCATTAGGGGTTCTTTTTGTCTAAATCCAGCCACAGCCCATCCCATGCAGATGAGAGTTTATGATCACCTTGTCTGTACAGTTTATCAGATAGCTGTGTTATGAAAAAAGAAGGAATTTTAAAAAAATCAAATAAAATTCATAGTTTAAGAAGCGTATCCAGATGTTTTAAGATTGCATTTTCTATAATGTCTTCCTTTATGGATTATTTCACAGGAGAAAGTGGTAACAGTGTTTTAGGATTTTTCTCCAGTTTTTCAGTCTTCCCAGTTGCATCTTAAGGATTCACAGAGCCAATTTTTCTTCCATCATGTAAAAATTGCTTAGAATTGCCTTGCTTAGAAAGCCCAGTAGAGAAATATTCCAGCAGTACAGTAGAAACATTCAGAAATATTTGCCAAAAAATAAAATGCATTTGTTTTCCACAGTAGTTGGAAAGTAGAGTGTTAATGGTACTAAGAGTGTAAGAGTAGAGGAAGTGTCTGGATGTTGCTCTTTGTCATTGTCATTGTGGAATCCCAGGATGGTTTGGGTTTGGAAGAGACCTTAAAGCCCATCTCATGCCACCCCTGCCATGGGCAGGGACAGTTCCCACTGTCCCAGGGTGCTCCAAGCCCTGTCCAACCTGGCCTTGGGCACTTCCAGGGATCCAGGGGCAGCCACAGCTGCTCTGGGCACCCTGTGCCCGGGCCTGCCCACCCTCACAGGGAGGAACTTCTAATATCCAATCTCTCCCTGTCCTGTGTCAGTTCAAAGCCATCACCCCTTGTCCTGTCACGATGTATGACCAAGTTTTAGGTGGTCCTGCAAGGAACAGGGATTTGGACTTGATCCTTGTGGGACTTGAGGTCCTCTGTGATTCTGTTTGGTCTATTTTGGCCCTTCATGTTAATTTTGTTTTCTCACACTCTTTACATTACTAAAATTCATGTCATGTCCAAGCTCTAACAGTGTTCTGCCTTCTGAGCTGTAGACAGGAGCTGTATTTTCTTTTCTAACAGGAGAAGAAAGGCACACCCCAATTCCCTTTGTGTCTGTACAACTGGACCTGCTTTTAGATTCAATAAAATCTACTCGTGCTCAATAACTCCCTTTTTTTCCAGCTTGTACTACGTATGTCTTTTTAAAAAAATATATAAAAAAAAAGGTGAGCTCTCATAAGCACATTTTTCTGTGTCCTTCCCAAGTCTGGGATTCAGGCTGGATATTCCAGCTGCAGCAATCTCAGTTCCAGATGTGCTCATTGCTGGAGTGCCCGTGGCTTCCTCCTCTCTGTCTGGAGGAGGTGGCAGAGTGGCTGAAAGGGAGCAACAGGCAAAGCTTTAATATAAAATGGTGTTGGGATGAAATAGGGCTTAAAATATGGTTGTTCACAATTACATGTGTACCAGGCCAATCTGTCACCATGTTTATTTAATCAAGGTCAAATAGAGATTTTAATTAAAATAGTGAGCTCATAACATCAGGCTGGTCATCTGTAACTGGCAAGTGGGTTTTGTAGCAGAGAGCAAAAAAGCACTCCTCATTTATGTGCCAGTTTTGCTAAATAATGGGTAACTTGTTTAGATCACTTGCAGTAATTTGGCACAGAGTGATATTAAAAAAAAAAGCTTTTGCTCCAGTTGGTGCCAGTAGGAAAGAACCCATTATTTTCAGTGAGGTGAGATTGATCCTCAAATAACCACTGGAACAGCCGCTTATCTTTGTTCCCTAAATTCCAAATATAAATTGCTAATTTTATAATATTTTACAGCACCAGTTTTTTCAGTGGTAGAGAAAGTGGAAAACAAATGGGGGGGGGAAGGGAAACCACCATCACTTTTTTTTTTTGGTGGGGCTGATTTGGATTGGGATGAAATTAGGGAAGATGGGCATGCTGGGTGACATCGTAATTTAAA
The DNA here is from genome assembly GCA_013397175.1 of Platysteira castanea. Lineage (NCBI taxonomy): Eukaryota > Metazoa > Chordata > Aves > Passeriformes > Platysteira > Platysteira castanea. The sequence continues at coordinate 76,200 of VYXC01006375.1, forward strand.
TCAGTTTGGCAACAGTAGTTTCTAAACTCTCTAGATGAGATCTTCCTGTCTGCTGAGCAGGACAAACTGCTCCATTAATTAAGCTCAGTCCCATAAATCTCTTCTAACTTGCCATCAAATCCCAAAGTAACCTGGATCATGTTGCTATTGAAGTCTGCAGCCCAGGAGAACGGAGTTTCATTTGTCTTGTGCTCAGCTATCATGTGGCTTGTAAGATGTAGTTTTTGCACTGGGAATAAAAACCACCAAGTCTATCTTTTAATTGACTTGCACCAAGAAACAAGTAATAAACTGCTTGTGATTTATAATAATTTGATTTTTAATGAAAATGTATCCACACACATTCCTTGAAAACAATTTTCTTGGAAAAATAACTGAGTAAGTCAAAACATAATCAGCCTGGCATTTCATGTCAGAAAAAGATTGTGCCAGGAGTTATGGGAATGGTGCAGAATTAAAGCAGGAACAGACATTCCACAGCAAACATATCTGGCATCACTGATTGTTGTTCACGTTGGATACCTGCTGCAATTACAATTCAGATTGTTTTTTCTCCAGAGGTACAATGCACAACCCTTGCAGTCAGTCTCAAGGAGATAGAATGTTTTCTTGTAAACAGTTAAAGGAAATAAAATCAGGCAAAATTTCAGCTGATCGGTTTCTCTGCATTTGTTTTTCCTCACTGAGCAGATCTTAACCTGCAAGGATTGTCCTAAGGGGAAAATCCAATCCTCCTCCCATCATGTGGTGCTCAAAGTCCTTTCTTCACGTTTCTGTAGGTCCTGGATTCTTCCAGTCCTCTGGGTTCTTTGAGCAATCACCTTTAGGAGAGAGGGGTTTTGAATGACCCCGCTGAACTCTGAATTTGTTTTGTAACATTTATGTGTTTCTTTTTCTGAGAGGGAGATCACAGGATGGTTTGGATTGGAAAGGACCTTAAAGCCCATCTCGTTCCACCCCCTGCCATGGGCAGGGACACCTCCCACTGTCCCAGGCTGCTCCAAAGCCCATCCAGCCTGGCCTTGGGCACTGCCAGGGATCCAGGGGCAGCCACAGCTTCTCTGGGCACCCTGTGCCAGTGTTTTAAGACCCTCTTGCTAAAAACACTCTTTTTTTGTCACCTGATTTTCACAAGAGAATAGAGTTTGTGTCCTCTGGGCTGAGGGCAAACCACATTACAGTGCGGCAGAAGAAAGGCTAGACAAGATTCAGGAAATTGCTCGTAATCTTGCAGAGTTCAGCTCAGGTTTTCAAAGCCACAAGGTGGATGCTATTCATGTGGTTTCCAGTATGCAAGGGTTATTTACACTGACAGAAAGGGGAGAAGGAATAATAAAAATCAGGCAGGCAGCCAGAGCTCTGTAGATTTTTTTTTTCTTTTTTTTTCTGTTTTTAGTTTTTTTTCTTTTTTTTGTAGCTTCCATCAAAGGGAGCTGCTGAGATGTCTTTTATCAGCTTGCTTTGTGTTTTCCCACAGAGGTGATACTCAATAGCTGGTTCCTGCCTCCTCGTGCTGCTTCTCAAACATCCAGGCACTCTTCAAGTCTCATGCAGACTTTCTTGAGTACCTTTGCCCATGAACTTAAGCAAACTTTGCAATCAAACACCACAGGAGGTGTTGATTCGCTGTTGCCCAGGAGTTTTTCTTAGTTCTGAGCTACGAAGAGCCCCACTTAGAGCCAGTTCCAGCACCCTGGCTGCTGGTCATGCAAGGATGACTGTGTGATCCTTAAACACACTTAAACAGGTGTTTAAGTTTGCTAATATCTTCTCAACCAGTGTTTTGATTAAAAAGTATATCCTGTTTTCTATCTCTATTTTTTGGGGGTTAAGATCAGAAAATGAACAAGTGCTTCGAGTTTTCCACTTGTTGCTAAGCATTAGAATTTGGCAGAACCACAGCAGCATGATCAGTGATTGGGATATTCTGCTGCCTCAGGTCACAGGGCAGAGGAAGGTCTCTGCTGGAGCCCTTTTATAAATGGTATATGCTGGGGGCACTCAGTTGTCTTTATTTAAGATTTCTTTCCCTGTCCCTCACCCTCCAAGATTCTGTTGAGTGCTGTTGCTCATACACTTACAAGAGGGAGCAAGTGTAAACCTCATGATGATCTAAAAGACACTTGTGTTCCATTTCAAACAGAAGCTCCTTTGTGCTTCCTGTATTTTCGCAGGTGTTTCTGACTTGGTAACACTACCCCCAGTGCAAGGGGGTGGAAATTGGGACACAAAAACCCCAAGCCCAGTTCTTTCCAGTAGCAGATTAAACGCTTGTAAAAGATTTGGTAAAGGAGAGGGGAAATCGTGCCTTTGTTACAAAAGGTTTTGGGGCAGCCTTACTGCAGAGATACATGATGGAAATGTGGACAGGATTTTCTGACTCCTTGTGGTTTATTTTTGTCTCCAGAGCCGCCCACCCCGATCGCCCCTCCGGAGCTGCTGGCCGTGGGAGCCACGTACCTGTGGATCAAACCCAACGCCAACTCCATCATCGGGGACGGGCCCATCATCCTGAAGGAGGTGGAGTACAGGACCACCACGGGCAACTGGGCAGAGACGCACATTGTGGACTCTCCCAACTACAAACTGTGGCACCTGGACCCCGACGTGGAGTACGAGATCCGGGTGCTGCTGACGCGCCCCGGGGAAGGGGGCACGGGGCCGCCGGGGCCCCCCCTCACCACCAGGACCAAGTGTGCAGGTAAGGGCTCTGCTGCTTCCAGTGCTCTGCCACGCATCCTGGGCGTGCAGGCGCTTCGTCAGAGATCTGAACTGATATTGGGAATTTTGGTACATCCTGGAATCATTTGTTTTATGCCACAGGCAGGTGTTTAAGAACTGTTGGTTTTGTGCGTGTGGTTTATCTGACAAACTCTTGCCACAGCGTGAGGCTGCTTTCTGTTGGAACAGGCAAACAGATGAGAGTTTCCTGGCCAGTCCTCCAGGAGGAATATTGTTCTTGAGACCAGGCTGCGATGAAATTTTCAACTCTAAGTCCATAACAAAATTGATGTTGTTCTTGGATGGTGGATCTGCACTGGTTATTAACAAACTGACACTGATATCAGTTTGAGTGCACTGTGGTGAAACTGGAAGCACCTAATTTTTAAAATACCTTTTTATGTTCCATTTGATGGAACCGATTCCCCTTCTCATTCCTGACAAAGGACTGTGTTCAAACATAGTGCAGCACCCTCCTTTTCTCTTTCCTACTGGAATGGATCAATTTTGATCCAGGGGCAGAAGTAGTCTATCTTTCTTTCTAAGCTGTATTGGACTTCCCGTGAAAAACTGACGGATGGTGTTGCTCATGTTTCAGATATATTGGCTATTCATCCTGCTGTCATACATTAATCATTAGCCATTAAGGGAAATCAAGCCCTGGGCCTGACAAGGGGATGAGCAAAGCACTTTTCTGCCTCACAGTTTTTTTCCACCGCGCAACTTCGTTCTCTCGCATTTCTGTAATTTTTGCAAGGTCCTCGCTGTGGTGTGAACAAGGAACAGGGACTAAAAGGCTGCTCTCCTTTGGATACAGGCTTCTTTCCCTCCCCACAAATTAGTGGTTTACAACATGTGGATTTAAGTAGTGAAAAACTTGCAAGAACATTCTGCTTCCCGTTACTCTTTCTGATCAAGTAGCAAACTGAAGTAGGAGGAAGGCATCCAGAACAGCCAAAATCATTCTGGGATGGGATTAAGCAGTGCAATATTCATGTTCCTCATCCACTTCACAGCAGGAACATTTCCAGCAACATCCTCTTTCTCTACCAAGAGGGGAAGCCTGGCAGGCTGACTGTGTTGTGGGTGGCACATCCTTTATTATGCAGGTTGTAAATCAGTGAACATTTAGTGCCCATTTGAGAAGATTTGGTTAAAAAGAAATAAATCTGAGTACAAGGCCCTGACATGGAGGTGTTTGTTTTGTCCAGCACCTGTCCTTTGGTAGAACACAGATGTTTAGAGGCTTTGCTGCAGCTGTGTGGAAAGCATGAAGTGCCATGGATGATGTCCTGGCCTGTTTGGGAAGTTGGCACATGTTCTGCTGCTCACCTTTTGGCTTTCTGCTGCTTCCCTAGTGTGGTCACATTCTCTGACATCATCAGAAGTCCCTGCAGGCCTGGCCTGGGACTGTGCATTTGCAAATGGAAACGTGACGTGCTCAGATTTGCTCTGAATGTGTTGTCACTTTGCAGTCACACTCTCTGCAGCAGCCAAACTTGCAAACCTCTCTGCTTTACCTGGACAGAATGCTGGCTTTGGCCTGATTCAGGGGTTAAAATAAAAGAAAAGTTGACTTTGTGCTTAATATTGTCTTGTCCTATGCCCCAGATGGCAGAGTTTCCTGCCCAGCTCAGGTATCGACTGACATCGAGAAGGATGACGTGGATAATTTGTTCAAATTGGCAAAGCCGAGGCGTTTTCTGTTTTCCATCCTGTTTTACTAATGAAAATCTAACTGGAGAAGGTCATTCTGTTAATGTTAGCTGTCATACAGGCCTTGTTGAGATTGATGGTGATGGCATTTATGTTTTGTTTAGGGCACTGGGTAGGAGAAATTGTAATGATCTTGATCTAAGAGTGGACCAGGAGGAAGGGAGAGACTGAATAGCTAAAGATGTACAATTTCACTAAATGCCAACTGAAGTGATAGACAAGAAAATGCAACTCATTATTCCAATTTCCATACGTCGTGGAACTCCTTCAAAACACCGTTTTGAGGGTAATTACACAAAACTTTCACGGTGAAGATTTTCAAAAAATGTGCTGAGCTGAGAAAACAGCTCTGCTGCCTTGGTTTTCCTAAGAGTACCTAATGAATGACATCAGGGAAAATTGAGGGGTTTTAAAATAGCTGAGGAATGAGCGATACTGCTTTTTTTTCACGTGAATTTTTTGGTTGTTTCATTGTTTGTCTTTACTTTTTCTGAGCAAGAGAGAAGTACCCAACTCCTACACATTTGTATGCAATCAGAAGGTGATTGGAGCAGCCCAGTGTTACTGCACTGTTTGGAGCTGTGCTGTGTTTATTAAGCTCACAAATAAAGGTAACAAAATTGACTGCAGCAGTAGGAGTAGAGAATACACCTGTACTGGAGAAGCATTTACTTATTTAAATTGCTAGAAATCAGTGTAACAATAAGCAGAAGGTGGCTCAACCTTCTAAGAGAGGGAAGTCAATATCTCTTGTACCGAATACTCTTCTAGGCTCTTTCACATAGGGATTGTATATTTCTTGTTCTGGAGAAGCTGAGACTGCTGGCATAGCTTTCAATTTAGGCTCAAGCTGCAATGAAATTCTTATCTAGAGATAAAAATAATTTGGGAAGGACCATTCTTCTCTTCAACTCAAGCTACAGAAGCTCAGTTACAAAGCTGCCCTTGTCTGCTGTGTGTTTCTTGACTGTCAGCTTTGCACCAGAGCACAAGCAGGGCCAGGATGGTCCAGCATGAGCTTTGGCAGCATGGCAGCTTTTACCAACATCATTCATTAGCTTCAGATTTTGTTTCCATTAGACTGAATGGACATTTACATGGGCTTTAAAGGGTTTTTTAAAATTAGATAAAACCCATAAGGTAATTATGGAAGGTCCTGCTCTAAATGAACATTAAGAAGTTTTATTAAACTGGATAATACCAGTTTCTATTAGCAGCATGTGCCCAGGCACCTGTTACCCCACTGGTGATGCTTTTGCTGTTCTACAGGACAGCATTAAGAAGCTTGATTGATATTTGATTTATACAAATAATATTGAAAATTAAACCCCAGCCTACCTCCTTCAAGGGAAAGCCAACTGCCAGAAAATATGGCAAACCCTGCACAAATGATTGATTGATTGTTTGTTTGTTTTTTTGTTTGTTTGTTGTGAGCTTTGTGTTTTGGATTTGGGTTTGTTTTTTTCGTGGACTGTGATAGGTCGTGACTTGGGACAGGAAAAAATTAAATGACCTTGAGGCATAACCCAGTAAAGTGTCAGTCAGAGGGAAGAGTTGCTCAGCAGGGAATGGGGAAAAGAGAGAGATTGATTAAGGTTAAGACCAGATACGGGGTTGAAGGTAGGTTAAAGGAAAGATAGATACAAAATATTAGTTTTTATCCCCAAAATAATAGGTTGAGGATATAACAGGATTAGAATAAAGTGTTTGAACAGAGTTCCCAATAGTGCCTGGTATTCAGCACTGGTTTTCTAAGTGTGGGGCATTTTAGCCATCCTCTATAGATAAACAGACCTCTTTAAAATCCTTGTTCTGTGGTCTTTGTTCACAAGAGTGTGCTTTGGGAAGCTTGAGGCTTATTTTCTTCTCTGTGCTTATTGACTTTTCCCTGCCTTTTTTTTTTTTTTTTTTTCCTTTCTTCACTTTCCACAGAAAGGCAGAGTTAGGGAAAAGTTGTTTTTAGCCCTGGTTGGTGGAAAAAAGGGAAACATTTGCATTTGAGGTCATCATCATGCAGGGAATCTCATCGGAAAAGTGCTTGCGTTCTAGGGGGGCAAACTCACATGAAAAACAATGCCTAAGAGTAATATTTAAATGAATACTAATAAAGGGACAGAGAAAAGACTTTCTTTATGATCAATACTTACTCCTGATTAAAATACAGCCTGGAAAAGCTGCCTTGAGCATTAGCTCCCATTAGCTTCATTAGAACATTGGCTGATCTTCATTAGCAGTTGAGACTAAAGAAAAGGAGCCCCAGGGGCACTTTATCCCTCTCTAAATGTCTCTGAAAAGAGATTGTGACCAGGCAGGGATCGGGCTCTGCTCCCAGGAAACAAGTGGCAGAAGGAGAGGAAATGGCCTCAAGTTGTGTTAGGGGAGGTTTAAATTGGATATTAGGAAAACAAAAATGCTTACTGAAAGGGTTGTCAAGCACTGGAACACGCCCAGGGCAGCCATCCACCCCTGGAAGTGTTCACAAGGTGCGTGGGTGTGGACGTGGTTTAGTGGTGAACATGGTGGTGTTGGGTTAATGGCTGGACCCTGATCTGAGAGGGCTTTTCCAGCCTCAATGACTCCATAATTCTCTGCCTTTCTGGGTGGTGACTACAGGTGACTTGTAAAATAGGGATGGTTTTATGACCTTGTGGCTCGGAAGCAGGAGAATTGTTTGGTAAGGAGTGGGAGGGGAGAAAAAATCCTGAGAAACAACCCCATTGTGTCCCCCCAGAAAACACATGGCAGGGATTCCTCATGGAACAGGCTTGGGGTGATAGGAAGTTTGTTTGGAGGTTTGGGGTGATAGGAAGTTTGTTTGGAGGTTTGGGGTGATAGGGAGTTTGTCCTGGTGTGAAAAATCCCCGTGGCTCACACGCAGCCCCTCCCTTCAGATAAGCTGCTGGAGACTGGCTTAATCAGCACAGGGTGATTGAGCTCCTGCAAGAAGGAGCAGTTGTCAAGATCAATACTCAATTTTTGGTGTAGGCCTAGGGAAATAAAAGTTAGTCTTGAACGATGGGGCTGAATTCAATACTCCTTTTAAAAAGAGTCCGGATAAGGTGGCTGATACAAATGCAAATGATCTGAACATCCCGAGTTTGATATGGTGCTACCAAGTAGTTGGAAAACTTTTTCCTCCGGTCGTTGTTAACAGGTGACTTTGCTTTAATTTGCTTTCTGCTTTAATTCCTTCTTATTTCTTTTGGCTTTTAGTTCTATTAATAAACTTCTTTACAGTCTTTAAATTTGGTGCCTGCTTTGTGTTTCTCCTAATTCTTATCTCACAAAAGGTAAAAATGTGAACAAACCCACTACACTTTGTTGCTGTTAAATCTAGTGAAGTCTACCAGTAGTAAGCAGCTTTTGCCATTTTTTGTTGGTTTAAGAGAATAGTTCCAAATTTATAGAAATAGAAATATTTCTGTCTTTTGCTCTTTTACAGGTGTTAGAAAAAGAAGGTATTTTCACACTGTTATGTGTGAAATGTATGAACAGAACAACCACAAGTATGTGCACTGAGTTTGTATGAGTTCAAAAAAACTTCTTTCTGGTTTCATTTCAAGGTGATATCTCCCATTAAATAGGAAACTTTCACACATTAATGTTGAAAAATAAGATTCAAGGTTGCTACACTGCTGCTGTCATTTTTTTTCTCAAGCTTATAATAAAAAAAAAAAAATTAAAAATCAGATAAATGAGTCAAAGCACCGCACAAAAGGCACATCAAGTGATTTGAAAGAGTGTTCTGTACAACTGAGGTTTTGGTATTATTGAGATCACTGATTCACAGACTAATTTAACTTGGAGCTGCTCTAAGCCTTGTGCTGAAAGATGCATTCATTTCCCCTATTAATATTAAATTTTAATTCTTGGTTCCAGTCTCCTGTAACTTTAAATGGAGATGATGGGGTAAATAGATGCTTTTTTAGCAAGTGAAGGAAAATTTTATCATGGAGTTCTTGAATATCCTGAGCTGGAAAGGACACCCAGGGATCACCGAGTCCAGCTCTTGGCCCTGCACAGACACCCCAACAGTCCCATCCCTGGGAGCATTGTCCAAATGCTCCTGGAGCTCTGGCAGCCTCGGGAATGGCTCAGCCTCGGGTCTGAGTTTGGGTTCTGTGGATCCCCCAAAGCCTGTGAGGCCAGTCCCCATTCCAGGAACATTCCTTACCTTGAAGATTGAAGCTCTGTTTTCATCCCACCTCAAATGGCCTTTGGCATGTCAGCCAGAGAGATTAGAGTTACACAAATACAATATTCCTTCATTTTGATCCTTGATCCCCAGTTTGTGCTTGGAAACAGCCTGGGAGCACTGCTGAAGGACAGAGGCTTCATCCTAACGGATTAAGTCCCTTTGCATGCAAGATGATGATTTTTCCCTGCAAAATTGATTAAATAAATTGATTGCTTTACTCTTTTTTTATCCTCACTTATTTTTTGTCAGAGTAGAAAGACAACATCTACCCTTTAATTAACAAGTGAAAAACATGGGAAAAAAAAGAAAAGGTGATGTATTTCTTGATGCCAAATGTCTTTCTGGTTTCTCTTCGAGTCACAGCTGGTTTCCCACTCACAGGTGTCCCAGGCAAAAGGAGTCCCTTTGAGGAACCACCAGGGTCAGGTTGTGGATGTGTTGGCTGTAGAAACATGGTTGCCCTGGAAAGACACCCCTCAAAGAACAGGGGATAGATTGGATCTGTGAATTATTTACTGGCAAAGAATTGAAAGAAGGAGCAGCTCTGTCACCTGAGATATAACAACAGTGACAGCCTGTATGGGACAGGAAGAATCTGGGAGGAGATTAAATGGTAAAGGGGAGCAGAGAGTTCTGGTGCATTTTGAGTGGCTGAGGGAATACAGGACTCCTGAAAAGCCAAACTGTGGGGGCTGACAGGATCCTTGGTTTGGCGTGAGGCTGTGCCCCACCCAGAGTTCAGGCAATAATTCCGTTTGTGGGAAAGCAGCAGCATGCAGAGGCAAGGCTGGGATTTACTGCTGGGGCACATCAGTGGGCTGCAAATCTGATATTTGTTTCCAGCACTGACCAATCCCTGAACATTCCTGGGTCTCACAAAGCACGTCCCGCATTGCCTTTAACCATGGGACATATGGTGAGGAATTTTCTTTATCCTGATCCTTGCAGAAGATCAGCTTTTTGTCCTGAGGCCAGGGGATTGATTGCCCTTATCTTAGTCTGCATAAATACAGTTCTGAATATAAAGCCAGCCATAATAGTGCTTTGGTCTGGATTTTTTTTTTCCAGAGGGATTTTGCTCATGATAGATTTAAATTCTAGGGATTTATTTTTTTATCTGCAAAGGCAGTTTGTTATCCAGAAATGTTTTATTTTTATTTTTATTTATCAGGAAGAAGTCAAGTTACTAATTTCCACATCACACTGTTTCTGCCTGGTACTGTTGCTGTTTCATTTAATACTTTTCCAGAATGTGGTTTGAATTTAGCGTTATTTTTGGAGCGGGCAGGCTGGTCAGGAAGATGACAACTTCCATAAAGGCATAAGGCTCTTGTGCCAAGAACTGTTCTCACTAATGGTGGGATTTCACAACTTCTCCCAAAAGAAGTCAACCTTCCCAGCTCTTGGTTTCACACCAGCTGAATTTAGGACACTGTTCTTTTTGATGTTTCTTGTCTCCTGAGTTCTGTCCAGGCTTCCTCCCAAACAGCTATTCTTAATCTGGAGAGGCAAAAATAGAAAAGGAGAGAGGAGAAAACAAAACAAAAAAGCCTAAAACGAAAACAACAAAACCCCATTCTGTTTTGTTGGACTCAGAAAAATCCTCGAGCACTGCTTGACTTTGTGGTGTTATAGATGTGAGGCAGCTGAACATCTGCTGCGTGCACACTGCTCTTCTAAGGGAAAAGTGGGTTTGAATCACATTTGGAGGGAATACAAACCAGCTGGATTTTTTTTGCTGCAGTTTTCAAGGATGTATTTCTACAGCTTGAGGTGCTTGAGTGTGTCCAGGGAAGGGAACAGAGCTGGGAAGGGGCTGGAGCCCCAGGAGTGGCTGAGGGAGCTGGGGAAGGGGCTCAGCCTGGAGAAAAGGAGGCTCAGGGGGGCCCTGGTGGCTCTGCACAAGTCCCTGACAGGAGGGGGCTCAGGGGGGGTCGGGCTCTGCTCCCAGGGAACAGGGACAGGAGGGGAGGGAACGGCCTCAGGCTGGGCCAGGGGAGGCTCAGGGTGGACATCAGGAGGAATTTCTTCACTGAAAGGATGGTTAAACATTGGAAGTGGCTGACCAAGGAGTGGTGGAGTCCCCATCCCTGGAGGTGTCCAAGGAAGGCCTGGACGTGGCACTCAGTGCTCTGGGCTGGGTGTCAGAGTGGGGATCAGTCACCAGTTGGACTCGATGAATTTTGGAGGTCTTTTCCAACCTCAGTAATTCTGTGGTTCTGTTTGAAATACTCTGGGCACAGATGGAGGCTCCGTACGAGGTCACTGACAGGACAGGCCCACAAGAATGATTCCAGATATTCCAGGATTGGAGCCTGGACACAAGTGGTGCCCAGAGAAACCAAACCAAACTGACCTCAGCTGCTGTGTCCCCAAGCCAGCCTGGGTTAATCAGGGACCTGGGTTCTTTGTGCACAACACGATGTTTCAGTTTTCTTGTGTGCTTTCAGATAATTGTGTGATTCCTCTTTCCAGCTCCCTTAACAAAATTGTACAGGGAGGGAAGCAACATAAGCAGATATTTGATGTGTTCATAACTTCTTCCCTACTTGCTTGTGCAGCTTCATTTCAGCATTCTCAATTTAAGGGTTTCTCTGTGTGGTCCTAAAAATGTGACTGCACTGGGCTACCTCCTCAGCTCGTGCAAAGCTGGCAGTGCTTTGCCCAAGTCAGCATTTTACACCCACTGAAAATCTGCCCCACCATTTGCAAAAGCAGGCCAAGCATTTTCCCTCAATTGTCACTCAGTCCCCTGCTAAAAGCAATTTTATTTAAATTGCATGGTGTCTTTTAGTCTTCAGTTAAGAGGCATCTTTCATAAAATCTCCTCCCTTATTACCATGTTATTACTGCCTCTGTTGGCTTGCCGAGGGTGCGCTGAGATGATCGTTTCCAGCTGTGGCTTTATCCGAGTGTGAAAAGCCCAGTTCAGTGGGAGGGAACTGGGGAAGGAGGATGCTGTGTGCGTGTTCCTGCAGTGCATGTGTCACCCACTGAACTGGGAGTGAGGAGGACCTGAGGGAGGTGGCTTTGCCTCCTCTGGGCCATAACTCACCCCGGGAATCAGTGACAGACCCAGCCTCGCAAAGCACCCATTAAGGATTTGCATAGTCGTGATCCCATCTTTGTCCTGGGACAAAGGTTGCTTCCTGCTTGTGTTTCTCTTGTTGCTTTTCCAAAGGCAGCTGAAACATAAATGACTTTCATTTTCGAACGTGTTTTTGGTACACACAAGTCTGCGTTGAAAAGCACTCAAATAATAAGAGATGCTGAGAGTTTATACGCTGAAAGTGGCCAATTTTAAACGTTTCAAAGAATAAAATGCACATTAATTGGCTTTCATGGATGCTTTAACATAGAGCACAAAAGCCAGGCAGAGGCAAAATGGAAGAGAGCACTACATTTTTACCAGGCTCAGGCTTTTAACCCTGAGGCATTTGCAAGACATTTAGAAGCAGTTTTCTTCCTTGCATGTTTAGCTGTTTTACATTTTATCATAAATATTTTACCCTTTTATTTTTCCCCAGTGGACTCTGAAATGTTGAGATGAACATGACTTCTTGTTTAACACTTGGCAACTCAGCCCGATGAGCAGGGGTTCTGCACAGCTGGGGGACAAAAATGGAAAGGCATGTTGGTGTCTAAAATCGTGTTGCAGAACCAGCAGATGGAGCATGAGAGTGCAAAACCCGGTTTGCAGTGGTGTGTCTGTCTGTCTGCACGAGCACGTTGCACTTTCATATTGTTTGAGCTTAAAAATGGACTTTAAAAAGTCATTTTTAGCCACTTATTCTGTCCGTGGGCATTTCTGCAACCTGTTAAAGGCAGCACCTGGGCATAACAAAGCCAGAGCAGAGCTCTTGTTCCCCTTTGGGAAGTTCTGGGATCCCTTTGCACTTCCCGTACACAGGTGGAGAAACAAAGACCCCCAGTCTCCCCAGGCTTTGGATTTGTGATCCAGCTGATTGCCATGGCCACCGGACTGGATTGGGATTTATACACTCAGCCACTCTTTTAGTTATTTGTTATTCAACTGAGCTCAGTGAGAAAAAGGAAATGCTTTCAACTCCTTTTAACTTATTTTTGGTTTTTAGTTTCATAAGCTAAAAGCTTAAAAGCTTTGGGCTTTTATTTATTTAATTTTCTTTTTTATTTGGCTTGGGTTTTTTTTGAAAATGTGAAGCAGTGGAATATTTTATGACTTTAGAAATAATATTGAAGTACAGACCATAGCTGTGACTGCATCAAAGTACTCCAGTATTTCTGGGGAGACTTAGAGGCCTGAGCATCCAAATCAGCCTGACAGTTGTTATTGCAATGTATTTTTCTCAAGATCCACAAATCCTCATTTCAGCTGCCAATAAATCTTCAAATTATTAAACTCAAATCTTGGTGCAGAGACCATCAGAAGGAGGTTTAAAGCGAGACCACAACTCACAAGATAACAAAATCTGAAAGCCTGAACATCATCATTTCCTCCCTGTGGCACTTGGAGATGTTTTCTAGCATTCGCTAGAGAAGAAAGAAAAAAAAAAAAAAACCAGAAGGGAAGTAGGTCTTACAAATAGATCCAAACCACCAGAAATTGATTTGTCCATTAATGAAGTTTGACGAAAATCTTTGGTGAGCCTGAAAGATTAGATAATAGATCAAGGAACTCCACCACTTGGAAGATAAAGCCTTCAAGTAATAACTTTATTTAATAACATTTTTAGTAAGAAGATAAACTGTTGGCATGGAGTTGGCTGTTTTAGCAGAGGAGGGACTGAGGCAGAGGAGTGGGATGCTGAATTTAAGACAAGGAATACTGCACCAAAGGCAATGTTATGTATGAACTACTGTGGTTGTATAAAAACAGTTCTTCGCAGCTGGTTTTATCCCCTTCAGATGGATTATTTCTTAACCTATTATAGGAATAAATCTTTCTACCTGCTGTTCTGTAGGTCCCTTTGCTATAGTGTTTATGTTTGCATTCACAACACATTCCTCTGTAAAAAGATCCACACGATTCTTTTTCCTGGACAGAAAGAATGCCCTTTTACTAAAGAAACTGTGCCTGAAAGGAGGTCTAGAACTGTGATGGGTTTTTATTTCATATGGAATTAAAACTGTCTTATGGCAGCTCGGACAAAGCAGTTGCTGCACTAAGATTGCCCAAATGTCTTTTGAGTTGTTGTCTGATGGGAGCAGCAGATTAAAATCCAGGTGTGAAGTGCTGAATTTTCATTCCATAATTTTCTCTGTGGTGATGGAAAGGGTTTCAGGTGATAAGAGTTAAGTTTCTTGTAAACACTGATTCCCATCACATCTCAGCAGGTACGTTATCTGTTCCTTCAGAATGAGACAAGGCACTCATACAAGTTTCAGTTATAAAACTTCTCCTTCTTTTGTGAAAACTCAGCTTTTCTGGTCGTGTTTTTTGTCTTCTCTTCTAAAGAAATCAGGAACCACAGAGTTAAAAGATTAACTTTGCAGTACCTGACATAAAATCTGCAGAGTGGAAATGAATTTTGTATCTACTTTTGTTGTTCCCATTTCAGTTCTGAAGCTGTTTGCAATCGTTGTTGCTTCCAGTTAATGTTGTGTATGTGAACTCCAGACAGGCACCTTCTGCCAGCCTTCTCCTGCCTAGGAGAGGCAATTCAGAGCTTTCCCCTGATCCAGCTGGCACAGCAGAGCAAATATTTACTTATTTCCAAACAGAAGCAAATAGCTCAGTGTAAAAGAGTTGGAAGCAGACTCTGCAAACAGGTGCTTCATATTTTATTGGTGTGTTTGCTGCAACCCAGCAGGCATTTATACGGAATTTTCCAGTGGCACCCGTGGGATTGAGGCTCACAGGTTGGTGTCAGCACTCCTGGGGTTTCAGACTTGGTTAATTGATTTATATGAGCACTAGTTTGTCTGTCCCTATTTGTCCCTGTCTGTCCCAGTGTAAAAGTTGGTCTTGCTTATTATAAGAAATAATCTCCAAGCCTGACCATGGTGGTCTGTGCTAGGAGTGCCATTGCCTTGTTAAAGTCCCCTTTAGGCTGTAGGAATGTGCCTGTGTGCTGAAGGCACAATCATTATCTGCTTGTTATTCTGGCCTTTTGTCTGTCACAGGGGTGTCCCTTGGCAGAGGAACACTGAGGTGTTTTACAAACAAGTGCTGGTTATCGAGAGAGGGGAAGGCAGAGCACTGTCTGTGCTCCAGGTGTGTTAAGCAAAGGTAACATCATTAAAGGCACAATGTCAGAACATGAAAAAAAAAAGAAGTGGTGGGATATTTTTATTCTATAGCAAAAACTCTCAAATTCTTTTCAAGCAGGTCAGTATGCTGGGGTGTGTGTTTTCTGTTCCAAATTGGTTTAGTGCTGTTGGGTTTCTTTGTTCAGGGAAAGAGGTCTGGTTTTTGTGGGTTTTTTTGGTTTTTTTTGTTTTTTTTTTTTCTGATTAGAGCAATTTGGGCTAAAATACTTACACTGCATCACCCTAATTTTGAGCAATGAAGAAACGTGTTTGTATGTTAGTTCTCAAACCACAATATTCCAGTAGCAATCAGGTCCTGTGGCCACCTGCTCTTATTTTTGAACACAGGGCTTTGAAATGCCCACTCTTTGCCTTATTTATCACTGAATGGTTTGGGTTTGAAGGGACCTTAAAGTTCATCTTGTTCCACCCCTAGCCATGGGCAAGGACACCTTCCACTGTCCCAGGTCGCTCCAAGACAGTGTCCAACCTGGCCTTGCACATTCACAGGGATGGGGCATCCACCAAAAAGACCCAAAAATTCCATTGTGAATTCCAGTCTGAGAGTATTGTCCATACACTTCTGGAACTCTGGAAAGCTTTTATTTATTCATATTTTTTCAGCTTGTTGGGATCACATCTGTCTTGAAGAATCTAGAGAATGCCTGGCACAGAATCCCTTTTTTTTTTATCTTTCCAGGGGGCACAGCATTCTGTTTTCCATGGCAGGTGTCATGAGGCTCATCCTCCACAGGTGTGTCCTAGCATTTGTTCCACTTAGAAGCTGCTGGAGTTGAGGGGAAACAGGAGGAGTTGTAGAAACTCAAAATATACCTGGATCCCAATTTTTCAGTGACGAGATCATGAATTAATATTAAAAACTATATATGTTCTGTGCAATGTACTCTTTGTCTACCAAAAATAACTGAGGGCTCTCCTTGCTGCCTATGACATGGCCATGATGGAAGTGGAATATTCTGCTCAGAAGTTCTCTCCCGTGAGGTCATCACTTGATGAGTTTGGTGGGAAAGGGATGAGTCTTCCCTTAATTTTCTCCATAGTACTTAGGCTTCAGAAACAGCAATATTTTGAAGGACAGGTAGAGAGGTTTGTTTTTTTCCAGCACACTTCCCTCATTCATGGCATGAAAAAGGACCTCGGAAATAATTCAGAGTTTCTTTGTAGGAGGTGTCCCCGCCCATGGCAGGGGGTTGGAATGAGGTCAGTGTTAAGGTCCCTTCCAGCCTAAGCCATGCTGGGGTCCTGTGGCTCAGCTCTGTAACCTCTGGTCCCTGTGAAACAGCTTTTCCTCCCTCAGGGGTGTATTTCCCTCGCTGCAGCCCCCATCCCCTGTTAACCATCCCCCTTGGCACCATCATTTTTCTCCATTCAACCCTTTCAATTGGATTGCTTGGATCTTTTCAGCTGTCAGCAAACCTTAACAGTTCCTCCCTTAACCCAGACAGATGTGTTTGTGTGACCCCGCTACAGGTAAATAACTAGGAAAAGAGGTCATGCTCCAGAGGTTAGGTGAGAAAAGCAGGATGGGATTAAATTGCTGCCTGAGTTACAGCCTTACAAACATCATGCAGACATCCCTTGTATTCAGCACAGGAGGACAAACCCTTCCACACTGAGAGATTTGCACAGGAGTCACGGAATGGCATTGCCTCTGATCGTGTACTGGAATGTGTTGACAGATTGAAATGCTTTTAAACTCAAATGCCTTTAAGACTTTATGAAACAAATCCTACCTCAGGTTGTCCCCAGGGTTAAGGACCAGGATACTAATGGTATATCACCTTCAGCATTTCCTTCAAATTTGTCTTCCTTAAAGGAGCTGGGCTGCAGTAGCAAATTGTAGCCTGCAGCACTCCATCTGCTCCCTCCTGAGAGCAGGAGGACACCGGGAGATGCTCTGGGCCCCTCCACACCACTGCAGGTTTCCTTCTTGTGTATTCAGAGCACAGAAACAACAGTGACGTGGTCACATTCCGGGCAGCAAAGCTGAGTGACTCCCAGACTGTGCTGACAGGTCTATCCTTAAAAATCCTTCCTGCTTAGCTTTTGTGATATTTATGAGAGTTATAGTGCTGTTGGTCCAAGGAACTCAAAAACCCTGAGTCAGAAGCAAACTCTCTCTTTCCCTGCTCTGTATTCATGGACTCTCATGAAATGTGGTCTGGTTTTTTTTTGTGTGTGTTTTTAAACCTTCCTTTTGCTTTTCGTTTCATGAGTAAGTTTCAGGCAGAAATCATTCATTCGTTCTTCATGCAAAACTGCAGGCACTGACCCCCTGCTCCAGGCTGCTGTCTGTGCTCTCCTGTCTGCTATATCCCTCCTCCTCAGGGTGGAAAACCTTTCTGGAGTGGCAAAGCTGGCAGCTTTCCCTATAAAGCCCCGGCACAGGAAAATGGGAGTTTATTTTAGTTGTGTGGTGCCTCCATGTCTACTTGGGGCATCAGGGTGGGGGCAGGTTGCTAAAACAACTCTGTGGGGTCTGTTCCCTGTTTGCCCCCATGTCCAGCTCCAAGAGAGTCAACAGAGAGAGGAATGTGGAGCCAGAGCTTTGAGCTCGGCTGAGAACCTGGCTGGAAGTGCTTTCTCCAGCCTCAAAAAGCCGCTGAGAAAGAAGCTGCCCTCACTGCCTACATTTACAGCCTTTGCTGCGCTGCAGGGGAGATGGAAGAAGCTCTGTTGCCTCTTCCAGAGATCCCCATGGAGCACCAGGAACGCCTTTGCTGCCGCAGGAAATATGCAGCACTGTGGCTTCTTCTGATCACACTTAGCTCAAACAATTCCTCTGAGCTTTCTGGGTTTCTTTCAGAGGTACCCACCAAATTATACAGCTCGCTATAATTTTAGCTTTGCTTACACTAAAATACCACTCTAGACTATCTAGGGAGCCCTGCTCTGTGTTGTCTGCTGGAAGAGAAGCGTGGGAGCCTCAGGATGTGTGCCAGTCTGTGTGATGTGCAGAGCTTTACATGTCCTACATTGCTGAGGCAGGATGCACCACACTGGAGACATCCATGAGGGGAGGTTTGACAGGACTTTCAGCAAGCACTGCTTCTTGGCAGCCCTTACCTTGGATTGTACCAGGTTTTTTGTGTATGGTATTATTTTGGGTTTTTAAATGTGCACAGTTCAATTTAGAGGGGAGCAGCAGTGGATGTTGGGAATGCTGTCGAGATCACTGTGGATATAGCAGTGCTGGGCTGAGTGCTGTTCAATTTCTACAATATCATCCCTCACTTCTCTTTCCTTTATTTTCTTTAAATTTTATTATCTCTCATCTGGTGAAAAAGAAGTATTTGAATTTCAGAGCTGAGCTTCTGCTTCATCCTGTGGGAATAAGAGCTCAGCTTCTCCTCCCTCAAAGCACAGGCTCAGATCTCTGTTTTCTTTAAGTGCTGTCCCAGCTGTCGAGTGCCTTGGAGTTTGCTTCTGAGTGCCTTCAGTTTGCTTTGGACTGGTGTGTGAAGGGGGTAGTGATTCCTTCTGCCTTCAGATTCTAGGAATTGTCCTAGGAGGATGAGGCACTATGGAATAAGATTTTTTGCATCCTATAAATTGTGTTGTCTGGGTAAGACTTCTGGGTTATAATTAATGTTTTTAGAAACTTGCATGGTGTGTTAGATGAGCCACTTTCAAACAATAATTCAGCCATTATATCATTCCTTAGACACAATTTCTTAACTGGGGGGAAATTGCCTGAAGATGTATATTTGAAAAGTTGTTTGTAGGGAGAATGAAGTAACCTTGAATACAATGTGTGGCAATTATACAACGAAGTCAGGTCACTTGCTTAGAAGCAGCTTTGGGGAGGGTTTCATTATTTTATCCCCTATAATGTATTTTTTATAATAATGTAAGCAGAGGACATTTCGTCTCTGCAGCACCTTGGAGAGGGAAAAGTGCTTGTTCTGTTTGTGTGTCTGTGCTTATCTCCCCAAGAAGCTGCCACAGCACAAGCTGTGTTTGTGCTCTGGGAACCTGAGCTGTACCACGGCTCACAGGCCCTGATCCAGTGAGAATAAATTGATATGAGCACAGACTGGGAGAAGAAACCATGGGGAGAGGCCCTGTGGAGAAGCCCTTGGGGGTTCTCAGGGGTGGGAAGCTGGACATTCTTATATGGACCGAGAGTGACAGGAACAAAGGGAGTGGTTTCAAACTGGAAGAGGCCAGGTTTAGATTAGATGCTGGGAAGAAATTCTCGCCTGGAACTGTTCAAGGCCAGGTTGGACCAGGATTAACCCAGGATAGTGGAAGGTGTACCTGTCCATGGCAGGGGGTTGGAATGAGATGGGCTTTAAGGTGCCTTCCAACCCAAACCATTCTGTGATTCTAAACACACAGAGAGGCATTAAATGTTTTAAGACCGTTGTTTTGTCATTGCATTAAAATCTGGAGGAGAGGATCCAATTCCCAGATATTGCAGTTCACTTCAGTGGCATTTCTAACCTCTGCTTCCTCAGAGAATCACTGTCAAATTCATGTAGACACTGTGTAAATATTTATTTATTTATTTATACACTGAAATTGCCATCTAAAATTGAAAAAGAAGTGTGAAGATGGTTACTGTGTTCAGTGTGGCTGAGGCTGAAGTAGCAGATGAAAGAGGAGGAATTACCTAATTATTGCCTAATTCTAAGCACCGGTGCTCAAGTGTGAAGTGTTACTGATGTAATTAAAGTGTAGAAGGAGCAGGGCAACTTTCCTACTGTCAAAATGTTCAGCTTAACATACAGCGTGGAAAATAGAGGAACTTGGTTAAGCTTTCAATGTTAATCCGTGCTGAGAAGCTATTTTCTTCCTAATACCATCTGCAAGTCTCCATCAATACTGTGCAAGTGTTGATTGTGTGTTACAATACTTCATTTTAATTAGACTCCGTAGGAGACAGTTAAAGGGTTGATGGGGGAAGATATTGTAGCAGTAAATATTATGGCACATTTGGAAACGGAGAGGGGAAGAAGAACATGTTGGCTCCAGAGCTGACATAACTAACACTCTGCACTCTGGGACACACTTGTCACTGCTGGGTTCTGCAGGCCCGTGGTGATATACTGCATTTCAGTTTAGCAAATCTTCCTTTGGGGACTGGTTTGTCACTGTAACACCCTGGTGAGGAGAGGCAGCAGCCCTGGCTGAGTTAATCAGCAATTGCTGGGTGGTGAGGCACCTGGCAGGTGAGGGATGGCCGTGGCAGGTGAGGGATGGCCATGGAAGGTGAGGGATGGCCGTGGCAGGTGAGGGATGGCCGTGGCGGGTGAGGGATGGCCATGGCAGGTGAGGGATGGCCGTGGAGGGTGAGGGATGGCCAGGGAGGGTGAGGGATGGCCATGGAGGGTGANATGGAGGGTGAGGGATGGCCGTGGCAGGTGAGGGATGGCCGTGGCACGTGGCTGATGGCCATGGGAGGTGGCTGATGGCCATGTGGGTCACAGAGCAGAGCAGACCCAGCTGGATGCTGATCCAGAACCAGGGCACCTGAGTGGGGTCAGGGCTCAGTCCCAGTGCTCTCTGTCTAAGGAGGTTCCTTGCAGAGGGACTCGGTGACACGAGGAGCAGCTGGACAGGCAGGAGGGGACAGGGGAGTGTCTCTGCGAAAACAAAGATCCCCTCAAGTGACTGTCCCAGTCTTCCAGTCCCAGAATCAGGCAGTGATGCTTTGATTGCCATTTTGCTTCTATTTATTGATCGGGCTCTTCTGGCCCAGAGGCTGCTCGGAGGATCCTTAGCCCTTTGCATTGTGTTTCATTGAACTCAGAGCTCTTTCTGTGGCTGTTTGGCTGTAACTCCCTGCAGGGTCAGCACCTTGTGGCATTTATTCACACGAAATACTGAACAGAAACCAAACCCTAATTACAAAACAGAGCAGCTTCCTCCTTATCCCTGCACAGGACACACTTCCATTTTAGGGAAGTTAAGTAACCTGGCCTAGCTTCTAAAAATAGAGACATAAATAAAACCTGCGGCAAATGTGGATTTCAGTGTGACTCCTGGGCCAAGCAGTAACTATCACATTTCCAGTGCTGTGCAGGTTCTCACATGGATTCTCAGTGACTGGTTCTGCCATCCCAAGATGAGACAAAATGAGGTTTCGTTTTGAGTAGTAGGTGGCAGTTTGAAGCATTAACTGCTGTGGAAGAAGATTTGAAAGGCAATTTCCCATCTCAATTTTCTCTTCAGTCATTAAAATTCATCTTCAGTTCTTGAAACATCCAAATTTCTGTTCTGCTTAAGTTTCTGGGTTGGAGATCTTACCGCACTGAATATCCCTTAAATTTATGGCAAACTGTTCGACACCACTTTACAAGCCTTCCATGATTCTCCAGATTTATCTTTAGAAGGTTAATTTTTCCCTCCCCACAAGATTGATGCTAATCTTGCTATGAACTGAGTTTAAAACTACTTAAAGCTGAAGTTACTTCTTTGCTCTTTACTTACGAGAGTTTAGCTCTGCTCAGCTCCTTTCTTGTCACTTGTCTACAGCTTGTTCTCATTCTATGGTTCTTTAATATGTTCTTCTATGGCACTGATCACTCCGGCATCACTCGAGTGAGTGGTGTGAGGAGCTGAGTGTGCTATTTACTCCTCTATGCATTAAAAGCATCTACTCAGGAAGTGAGGGGACTCAAAGTTTGTCCTAGAAGTGCAGAAGAGGATAAAAATAACTTAATAACTGTGCCACCTTATTTGAATTTAAAATAGCTCTCTTTTTAATTCATAAAAAGAGAGTTGTCAGGCTTTGGGTGACAGAGGGTGATGAATTTGTGTGGGAGTATGGACTTCCTGTGCTTCCTTTCTTTAGGAAGCTTGTGGAAGGGGAATAACCTTTTGTCATGCTCATGTCACATTTTATTTTGGCTTAAGTCTGATGAGAGGAGAGAGAAATCTGGCTGTCAAGAACAGCCTGTCTCCTCCGTGTGTCTTTTTTGTTCCTCTGATCCTCAGCTTCTGCTGTTCCTTGGAGTACAGGAGAGGCAAAGCTCCAGCTAATCCAAGCAGAAGCATCTGTGGGGCTTTTCTTCTGGCCTCTGCTGCCAGCTGCCCTGCTCCCATCCCTGCCTTTTGTCTGCTGCAGTGTTTCACTCTCATCTCTCCTTAATGCCAGCTCCAGACCACACCTGATTCTACTAATTACGTTTCACTCCACAACCAGGTTAACTGTGAGCTCTCGGTGCTGTGTTAAATCCCCTGGGAGGTGCGAGCTGTGTGTGGCTTTTTTGTCTGGACAATAGCCCTCAGAAATGATAATTCCAAAGATTTAGGGTTCATCCCAGCACTCTTTCCAAGGTGCTCTGGCAGAATTACTGGTGGGGGGAAACATGGATACTGAGAGTGTTTATTTATATCCCAGCCGTGACCCTTGGTTCTCCGGGAAGGCACACGAGGGTGTGAGGAGATTCATGCTCTTCTCTGACGTTCTTTTGTGTTTAAAGGCAGACATGAAAGAAAAAGGTTAAATGAATGGTGAGAACCTCTTCTTTTTTCCTTAATTTCTTTCTTTGTTTGTGCCCATAATTGTGTACTACTCATTAAGTAGCCAAAGGCCTTCTGAAAAGTCCTTTCATTTGAGAAAAATGCCAGGCAGAGCTGCTTGTGAAGTAATTACAGAAAATGAGTGTTGATGCATGTTTTGACTCTGCTGCAGAAGTAATTCTGTCTTCTCTAGCTCAAGTAATTACATTTGTTTCTAAATAGAAGAAGAGAAATGGCAACTGTAAAAAAAATGCGTAGATCTCACTTCTACATTTATGTAGTGGCAGATAGATGGGTAGTAAGAAACTAATTATGATATTAGTGTAGTCATTATTGTGTGTTATTTATTGGAGTGAGGTACCATTATTAAACACATCGAGTCAGGGAAGATTTGTGGGATTTACAGACTCCTTTGCTTGATGGTTCCTTTAGCACTGAGGAGTATAAACACTTTTACAGCAAGCTAAGGTAATAATTAATTTAGGATAGATATCTGCAAGGACTCACTAGCTATTAATGACTTTTTATTTTCTTCAGAGAAAAAAGCTTTTCAGTTATTATAATCCAGAGTCCTCACATCAGGGAGGGCTGAGAGCTTCTACCTCTATGCATGGCAAGTTTCTTCTCAGTTCAGATGGCCAGGGGGGTAAAATTGTGCCAGCAGCTGGGAGGATGCCTTTGCTAATTTTGGAGGAGGATGGATCTGCTGTGTTTTATGTGGATCAGGAAGCAGCCATGAGACAACACCACTGCTGTTATCCCAGGCAGCATGGACCTGGAATCCATCAGTCAGTTCCCATTTCAGCCTCTGCCTTTTGTTTTGAGGAAATCAGCTCTTGTGCTGTGCTGAAGAGGCGACCTTACCTGGAAAATAACCTTCACTGAAAATTGGGATTAAACTTTTTGGGGCTGATCTTGGATACGTTCTGGCCTGGTGTACTAAAGTCTTATTGGCCCCCATGTGAAAGCAGAATTACACATCTGGAACACACACTGTACGCTTATGTGAGTTGTTTAGTGATAAACTAATAATTACTGAGTGTATTGTTAAAGGCAGAAGTTAAAGTGAAAGGAATTAAGTGGAACAATGCTTTGAGTTCTCGATGAGGTGCCTGATTCTCTGTTTAGAATCAGTTAATCTACATATTTCCTGGAGAGGCTTCTTATCTCTCTGTCTTCCTAATGCTTTCGCTCTTCTGGCAAGGTTAATTTGCATTTCCAGCACTTGATAATTAACAGATGTACCTTGATTTCAAATGGAAAGAGGGGAAACCTAAGTTAAATATAGGAAAGGAATTGTTCCCTGTGAGGGTGGGGAGGCCCTGGCACAGGGTGCCCAGAGCAGCTGTGGCTGCCCCTGGATCCCTGGCAGTGCCCAAGGCCAGGCTGGACGGGGCTTGGAGCAGCCTGGGATGGTGGAAGGTGCCCCTGCCCAAGGATCCCCTCCAGCCCAAACTGCTCCGTGCCTGTCCCCCAGTGCAGGATCAGGGACTCAATGGACACAGGCTGGTCACAGATTCAACCTGGCCCTTTTGCATTTCTGAGATCTGTGCTGATTGGGAACACTAAATCACCCTGCTGGTCACTGCGCATGGAAAACCTGTCCATGTAAAACCACTTCCAGGGTTCCAGGATTGATTCCACGAGTTTGCTTTTTCTTCCAAAGAGGACAGAGGGTTCAGCTGCAAGCTGCCCTCTGTGTGGTGAATGGAGCAGCACAGGAGACAGCAAACCTCTCTGCTCCAAACAAGACCCATATTAGATTTTAATATTTATTTTAACAAAAAATAAAACCTCTCTTAATTGCCATGGCATTTTATCATCCTCCGGAATTGAATTCTGTTTGCAAGGCAGTTCTTTCAATTTCTAAGGGAGGGCTGTCAAAAAGTGAGTCAAGAGCTCTCACTACTTTTTGTAGAGCAGAAGGTCAGAGTCCTGAGAGTTTTGTTTTGGCATAAAAGTTTGATGAGTTGGCCAAACCACTGTGCCGAGTTGCATACAAATTGCTCTTTAGTGAGTCACAAAATAATACTCCCTTTCCATTTTTTGTTATTTTCTCTTGCTTGTGCTGGAAAGCTTTGGAAGACACATGATGCTGTCAAGCCTGTCAAAACTTCATACAGGCAATTTCAGGTCTAAAAAAACCAAAAGTTAAATAAAAAAATACAACTGGTGTGAATGGGAACAGGGAGAATCTGGCAATCTCACTGACATCAAGGAATGAGGAGGGTGTTGAGAGATTCCCCCTCTCCAAAATCATGAGCACCATATGTTCAAGTTGGATTCTCTTGGTTTCTTGGGGAGTGAAACAAAAAGGCCATCTTCACCCCTCCTCCCCTTCATGCCTGTGAAAGAAAACAGTGTATGTTAGATTTTGGAGCTAGCACAGCACAAGCAGGGAGGAAGGGCTGTGTCTGGCTGGTTTCAGGTCCTGTGGTAACACTGGGCTGTGGCCTGGCAGCTGTGAAGGCCGTTTTCCATTTTTGGGGTCTCCTGGTGGCCTGTGGGTTATTGGAGCTCCTTGGAAAAGCTGTTTCCATGCAGACAGTTAATCACCACTGCTGGTAGGGCAGCATGGCAGGATCCAAGCACTCCAAGAGGCTTTGGAGTGCAGCAAGAATCCTTCCAGGCTGCAGGTGCTGAGTGAGCCAAAAAGGAGATTCTCAGCTCGAGCTGCTGCTCCTGGGCAGTTGGGACTCTGCGGGTTGGTGGCAGCTTTGGCTGCTGTGACCATGAGATGATGGGGCATGAGGTCCTGCTGGAAGTGAGGAGGGTGATGCTTGTGGAAAAGAGGATGGAGCCACATAATTTTGGAGACGCGTAGTGAGAGGACTAGAGAAAAAATTTGGTCTGTTTGAATTTCAGAATTGAATGTAACTTTAAAGTTAGCTGTGCTTTATGGTGGGGAGCTGAATCAGATGACTTGGAAACGTCTCCTCAAACCTGAATTATTCAGTGACTGATTTTACTCATTTGTCACGGCCTTTAGTGGGGTATATCACAGGTTATTGTCTTCTTGTTCAACAGAAGTCTTTAATTTGCTGTTTCTCTTACTCAAAAACCTCATGCTTCTGTCCAGGAGTCCAAGTTCCTTCATCCTTGGTTTTTAATGTTGCAATATCAGCCGCTGGTGTGTGTTGGAGGCAGAGTGATGATGGAAGGAGCTGCAGAATAAATCAAGGATTCTTAGTCAGGGGATGAGGAGAAATGAGATAAAAAGCAGGACTTTATGGTCATCTTGTTAGGAGATTGTTCCTACTCCAGCCAGAGCAGAGCCAGTTGTTCTCCCAGAAGCTGGGAATGAGGAGGGACATCCTGCAGGAAGAACTGCTCCAGAGATATCCATGCAAATATTCTTCTCTACTCTGTTCTTCACGGGCCTTGCAATTCGTGAAGAATTGCACAGAATCCCTGTGCAATTTTAACTCGGAGGGAATGACATTTTGTGTTGACTCTATTATGCAGCCTTTGTGAGCTGCCTGAGCTCCCAGATGGATCACACACAGCCGAGGAGCAGCTGAATGAGGAGTGCAGTCCTTTTACTCAATGGGGAGCTGCATACGCTGGACCTTGAAAGATTCCATTTAAGGGGAAAAAAAGAGAACTTCAAAGCTGGCATTTTTCTAGTAAATAACTCTTTAGCTTTGATATACTTGCTTCCTGCTGCCTCGTCAGTGGGGAGGAAAGATGTACCTTAAATCAAAGTGGACAACTGAGAATGAAAGTTAATAAAAGATTACAATAAAAGAAAGGAATCCCTGCCACAAAAAAATACAAGACATGGGTTTGTATCCATTGCAGGAAACATTTGTAGGAATGAGTAGTTAAAGTACAGCCTGGCCTCAGAGACTGTTGGTGAAGTTTTATCAGGTACTTAAAGGTCTGCAAAGTGATGTGAAAAATAATAATGGGGAAAAATATCCCCAACCACTTGGTTTTCCAGAAAAGAAAAACCTTTAAGGGGCTGATACCAGTTTTGCTGGGCAGGAAGGTACACAGCACCTAGACCAGGATTCCTTAGCCCTGTATTTCACACCTGAAATCATCATGATTGATGTTTAGGTGGGCAGTAGTCCCTGGCCCTGGGCAGTCCTGTAGAGGCTGGTCATCCTCACAGCCCAGCCATGCAGGAGGCATCAGCGTGTTGTTATAACTGAGAGCATTCATCACTTTTAAGGAAATTTGAGCTCCTGGACTTGAGGAAGTGTTTCAAATGAGTCGTGACTGCTGAGAACAGGGTAAACCAGTTGGGTTTGCTGAAAACTTTGCCATCCTGTTGTCTTTGACAGGGTAAATTGCAGCTGCTGTTCCCAGAGGCCTGGGTGCACTCAGCACTTGCATTGTTCTTCCAGTGGGCACTATTTTGGCATTTGTCACCTTCCTAATTCAAGTACTATTGTTGCACAGAGGATGTCAGGCCAAGTTTACACGCAGAAAGATTTAGTGTAACCTGTTGCTGATGACAGTGAATGTTATTGAGGGAAGGGAGGAACCAGAAGATCAAAACCCCAAAGAAAACAAAAGGGCACAAAAAAAGGGAAAGAGAAAGGAAAAGACTTAGTGACCAGCTAGAAGGGGAAGTGATGAAATTCTCCCTGCAACACCTCTGCAGTGAAGTTCTACAACACTTTGATAAAAGAACTATGGACTTATCATCAGGACTTTCTCAAACTCCTGGAGGGTTGCAGTAGCTTGAGTCAGGGATTGTGCTGGCTGGAGCAGGTTTTGGGCAGAGTTGAGCCATGGAAACTCTCAGGACCACAGAGACTGAGGCACTGAGGACACTGTGCATGTGTGTCCTGTGCATTCCCCTCCCCAGGGCTGCGTCACCAGCACCTTGAAATGGTGGATTTTCCACCCTCTGCTTTCCTTGCCAGGAATTCTGTAGGACAAGGTGGAAGTATGGAAAAACCCCATAAATAACCATGTTATTCTTCCAGATAAACACCTTAATGACTTGACAGAGAAAACTGGATGCTGCAGTTCTGAAGAAGAAGACACAGTGCTGTGATGAGTAGGATTTTGGCTGACTCTCAAAATACTGTTGGTAGTTCCATCTTTTATAGGCAAGAATTGCAACAAGTTTCCCTTCTTTAGGCATGGGCCTTGCAACAAAGGAGAGGCTGAAATAAGAGTAAAGCAATAGTACCAGCACATCCCTCTGCCACTGATGTCCTGCTGTTGTACACATCCTAGAAAACCATTCTCAGAGTGTGTAAAATTGTCAAAGATTTCCAGGGTACTTCGTGCCAAACTGCACCAGAACTGAGCTGCTCAGTCCTCTGAATGTCATAACTTGTTTTGTTTTTACAGGCAGTGTAAATGAATTAGTAATGGTTTGGCACTTACTATAAATAATGCCCTATTTCCTGCCTGGAGCTGTGCAGATCCTGCAGAAGATGATGTTTTTGACAGCCCATAGGCCTGACAGAGCTGTTTCTCTGGAGACAGTTTGGACTGGTAGAAATGATGTGTGCATGGTTTTAGGCATTGCAGATCTGGGAGCAGCTGGTTTTGATTTCCTTTTTTTCCTGTGGTATATCCTGCTCCACTAAAAAACCCCCAAAAAACAGTAAAGTGACCAAACTGTGCTTGACAGAGACTCAGGTCTGGAAAAGTGAAAGTACTGGAACTTCAGCAGGGCATGAACGTTGAACAGAGGCCAGGATTCACCTGGTGATGAAAGGACAGATGAGGAGCCTTACGAGGGAACAGTTCCATTAGGGAGAAATAGCAACAAGTGCTATATGGTATATGGAAAACATGTTATTTCATGTAAAATACTCCTTCTCTGTGTCTCACTCCTTCAGTGGATTTGCATGAGCAGAAACTTGACATGAACAGGGTTCTGTCCAAGCCCATGGAGTTCTGTTTGAGTCAGGTTCATAAGATTAGACCCACTGAAGTTTGAGGTGAAAATCTGCAAGGATGGCTTTTAGTAAATTCTGGAGCTTCACAGAAATTTCAACTCATAGAATATAATGTAGGTAATGCACCTTTCCTAGAAAGACAGGAGGAGAGAGTTGGGGTTGTTCTGTCTGGAGGAGGATCTGGGGACACCTTAGAGCCACTTCCAGTGCCTAAAGGGAGCTTTTAAAAAGATGGAGAGTGAGTTTTGTGTGGGCAGATAGTGACAGGACAAGGAGGAATGGCTTCAACTGACAGAGGGGAGATTTAGATTAGATATTAGAAATTCATCCCTGTGAGGGTGGGGAGGCCCTGGCACAGGGGTCCAGGGGAGCTGTGATTGCCCCATTCCTGGAAATGTTCAAGGCCAGGTTGGGTGAGGTTTGGAGCATCCTGGTCTGGGGGAAGGTGTCCCTGCCCGTGGCAGGGAGTGAAATGAGATGATTCTTAAAGACCCTTCCAACACAAACCATTTTGGGATTCTCTGCTCACCAGGATGCTGCAAAGCAGCAGATTGAGACTACCCAGTATAAAATGTCTGGGGAAATAAACTCTGGCCCTGTTATTCCTCACTAATCACCCCTGGCTTGCTAAAGCAGGCAGAGGAAAACACCATTCTGTACTAAGAGGCTGTGCTGAGAGGAGCAGCCTGGCTGAGGAATGGAGGCAGCAGCAACACCAGTTAAAGGTGCTCTTACCAGGAGATATTTGCAGGCTCCTGAGTTCTCCTTTGAGAGCAATGAATCACTCGTAGTGCAGTCTGTTCATTGGGAATCGCATGGGATTGGGATAACTTATCCCTGGAACTGCCTCAAGCACTCCCGAACTCTTTAACCTGGCTTTGCAGTGCCTAAAGGTTTATTTTGAGAGGGCTGAATTCAGTGGGAATGGCCCGGTGTTCTAAAATCTGGTGTTCTTAGCACAAAATGATCTTAAACCAGAGTACATTCAGTGCTGCAGCAAACTGTGTGCAGTGATATCCGAGGGAATGCGTAGGTTGTGAAGTGTTTGTAAATGTTTTGCTTTAATTTTAGAAAAAAACATGTGGTAGAGAAGAGATAAATAAGGAAGGAGGTTGAAGCAGCTCTAACAGTCTTTAATAGAGAACTGACAAGTTTAAATGTCAAGGCCATAATAGCAATTAATTCCAAATGCTTAATTATCATTTTATAGCCAAGATTTGATCTACATTCCGCAAAGCCAAATACAAATTAAATTGCCTTCTGCTGAAATATGGCCACTGAGAGACTAAGATCCAGCAAGTGTTTTACTCCAGGAACATTACATAATGACCCATAATTTTGGTGAAAATGAGGGAGAAACATCTCTTAAGGCTCTACTTTAGCACACAAAAAGACAACATTTTGGAATATCTCACACAGCTGTGTTTTGCATTGACCAGAATGGCTCAGGCCTCACCTCAAAAATGCTGGATGTCACGCTGGGGATGAATTTTTGTGCTTAGCTACGTTTACAGAGGCACACAAACGCTTCCCTGCCCTGGGCTTTGTGGTGTGTGTTTTGAGAGAGAGAGAGTTTGTGAGCAAACAACGCAGCTCACTCCAGGAGAGCCGGGAAAGCAATTATCTCCTCGGGCACCCTGGGTTCAGAACCCGGCAATATTGAGGGGCAGGGAGCTAATTGCTCCATCTGCTGCTCGGGGCGTCTCGGAGGGCCAGGCTGTGTCTGCAGCCCTGTCTGGTGCCCAGCACGCTGAGGGCTCTGTCCGGAGCAGGCAGCAGGCTCTCGTTGGAAATTTAAGGTGCAATTTTGCCGTTATTGCGGTGGCTTTATGATAACCCCGGTGATCCCAGCGCATCGCCGCGGCCCTGGCGCGGGTTATCCGTCAGCCTGCAGTCAGTGAGCTCCCTGGTTTGCTGGCAGAACCTGTGTCGGGCACATTTTTCTGCCTGTTGGTTCAGCAGGAGCCTGATAGAAGGTAAAGCTCTGCGTGTGTGCAAACTGCTGGGGAAAAAAGGATTTTGGTGCCTGCGCAAACGGCCGTGGCCCAGTATTGCAGCTCCATTTGCAGAGGAGCCCTGGGTGAGCACCAGCTTGTATCGACGGGCTCTTCGACTTTGTGTGGAAAATGCACGTTGGCTTTTCCATCTTCAGACTCGTCCTGCAGCGTCTTTACGGCCTTATCCATATGGATGGAGTTCTGATACATATTAGCATTGCTTTGTAATCTCACTCCTCTGAACTGCTCGGGGATTCTGCAACGGCACTCGCAAGATATTTGTGAATTAAAATTACAGACTGAGCTGTTCCCTCGGTTGTGTTCTTTGTTGCTGTTCACACTGCAGCTCCAAAAGGAAAAAGGTCTTAATGCACCTTTCTCTGCTCATGTGCAGGCAGAGCTTCTGGCATGTCCTATTATGGCTTTAGGAGCTTAAAATAATAAGGAAAAAATATCAAAATTCAAGCCCTGACAGGGAGAATTTTTGATTATTCAGAGTTCGTATCAATGTCAGTTGGTAATTTTTACTGGTCAGTACTTTCTATTCTTTAAAATGCTGACAAGCATAGAATCATAGAATTAAGATTGGAAAAGACCTCTGAGATCAAGTCCAGCCCTTGACCCAGCACTGCAAAGCCCGTCACTAAACCATGTCTCTAAGCACCACATCTGTGTGTTTTCTGAATACTTTCAGGGATGGTGATTTCACTACTTCCCTGCTGAGCCTCTTGCAATGCCTCAAAACCCTTTCACTGAAGGAATTTTTCCTAACATTCTACTTTAGACACCTTCTGCCTCAGGTAATGAGTAAAAAAATGATGAAAGAGCTGGATTTGTATCACCTGATACAAACAGCTCTCTCCATTGCATTCTTATGTCTTCCTGGGAGCTTCTTGGTTTAAGAGAAATCATAAAACCTAGTTTTTTCCTGTTTATGAATGGCTACTGGCAAAGTTTGTCAGTCTCCTGCAAGGCAGACAGGAGAGGAAAGGGAAGAAGTTATAAATATTCAGTTATAATTCGCTGCCTGGATGGCCTTGACAGGACAGGGAGAGCTGTGGTTACACACCTCTGGGTGGGTAACCCGGCCAGGTTCAGGTGAAGATGTGTTTATGTAGATACATCCCAAAAGCTCAGGTGGGATGGCAGTGGGACTTCCTTCTCAAAATGAGAATGTCTGGTTGTGGCTGCACTTGTAAATATTAGCCCTGGCCTTGTTAGGGAAGTTTGATCAGGGAATGTGGCTGGAAGGGAGATCCTCTCAGCCTTTGGAGCATGACCAAGGGGTGTGGGAGAGCTCATTCATTATACCAGCCTTCAGTTCACTGTGCTGCTTCTCACATGGGAAAGGAGAGGTCCTGCAGGCTGAAATCAGTGAGTTATTATGGGCACAGTGGTCCTGAAACAGCCAGAGGTGGCAGAACCCTGGAAGGACTGAGCTGCTGCTGCAGGTGCTTTCTGCTTTGTGTAACTCTTCAGCTGTGCCCCAGCCAGCTTTGATTAACAGAACAAGGAGGTGCTCACCAGGTGCTTGTAGAGTTGTGGGTTTTAGTTGCCTTTGGCCTTTGTTTCTTACATTGTGCAGACCCCTAAAACTCGAGTCAATTCTGCTGATTAGCTCATCAAACAAACGAGCTCCTCGGCACCAAACTTTGATCTTTGCTGTGTTAAAGATTTAAATGATAAAGTGAATCTGTGATTTTCTGTTGAGGAGAAATAAAAAAAAGTACAAATTTAAAGAGCCCAAGAGGTTTCTTAGCAGTCTAACGTTCTATTTATGGTACTTTATTTTGCAATATGCTGCACTTAATCATCTCTCTTTCTCTAAATACCATCACTAAACTGTCCAGCTGTGGATGCTCCATCCCTGGGAGTGTCCAAGGCCAGGGAGGACCAGGCTTGGAGCAACCTGGGACAGTGGAAGGTGTCCCTGCCCACGGCAGGGAGTGGAATGAGGTGAGATTTAAGGTCCCTTCCAACCCAAACCCCTCTGTGATAGTTATCAGCCCCTCTGTGGTGATCGCAGTAACAATTCAAGGAGTGCAAGTTGTACATCTCTGACTGAAAAGTACCAGTCAAAATAAAAGGCACCTTAATAAAAGGAGCTGTGACCACCAGGTCCCAGTGGTTGGGACTGAATCATTTCCCTGAGTCACGTTCAGGGCAGACACCGTGAACCAGGCCATGGTGAAAAGGTGGATTTTACTTCATTGAACTCCTTCAATTTTTATGGTTTGAGGTTGAGAAGAGAATGAGTTACATGCCTAATTTATGAGGTTAATTTTCAGAATTTATAATTTATGTGAGCGTGCTTTTAGACAGATTCTGGTACTTTCAGCTGAAACTTAGATCAAAAACTTAGCACTGGGGGGGTTAGTTTTCAGCCTGAAGTTAAAGATAATTGAACTGGCTACAGGACAAAAACCAGATTTGCTCTTAGGGCTGATTTTTGAGGGATTGTTGGCTGTAGTAAATAATGTTTATCTGGTTTGGGAGATGCCACAGTTCAGAAAGAGCAGGTTTTATCCCGTGCCTGGTGTTGCAGTAACACAAACAAAACTATGAGGAAGACTTTTTTTTCCCCCTTCATATTTTCAATGCCCAGGTACACAACTTAGAATAATCTGTCCAACTAAGTGACACGGCTGCAATGTCTTGGCCCCTGCAAGAGTGGATGCAGGATATTCTTTCTAAAAGTTTCAAACCAACAAGTTGCCGAGGTGTGGGAATTCTTCCAGACCATAAATTTGAGTTTAAAAGGTAACAAATATCTGCTGCTTGAAATACTAAACAGCCTGCAAAAAAAAAATGTATTTCACCTAAACCCAAAGCAAGATAAGTGTCCAAAGTGTTAAAATATAAAAACGGCAAACAAACAGGAAAAAAAAAA
>VYXC01006375.1:109360-139594 GCA_013397175.1 Platysteira castanea
AAACAAACAAACAAAAAAAAAACAACAAAAAAACACAGACCAAAACAAGAGAAAACCCAAGTTTGCAGATACTGAAAAGAAAATCACCTCCCACATGAAATGATTTTCATGACCTTGATATCATTTTTTGTTTAAAGACCCCTGGGTATGTGTGAACTCACTGGCTGCTACAGCGGGAAGGTCTGTGAGGAGCAGATTCCTGAGGCTGAGATGAGGCTTTCCTGCATCCAAGGAAAGCTGGAGGATCCCAACAAGGCACATGGGGCAGAGGAGGGTTTTCGCCCAGGACTGTTGCTTTGCTGACATCATTTTCCACAAGAGTCAGAACTGAAGCCTCTCCTGCCACCTCCACAGATCAGAAGAATGTAAAATCTGAGGCAACAACAATCCTTGGTTTGATTTTTGTAGCTCAGCCTAGAACAAATATGACAGGAACAAGCTTGCTCTCTTTTTTTTTTTTTAAACCAAACAAAAATGTCGGTGTTTGGGTGTTCTCTGAAGATTTATTTCATGTGCAATAAGACATACAACCTAAGGAACCAGGATTCTTGTGGAGCATGGATCACGGGGCAGATACAGGCACAGACAGGGCTGTGAATACAGGCACCCACGTGGGCTTTAGAATTTGGTTTTATAGACATGAAAGTTGATGGCATGGAGTAAATGTGACCTGAGACATTTTAAAAACCTTTGCGATTTGCTGTGTTCCATGTTCTAAAACGTGACAGATTTTAGAATGCAGGTGATGTTGGCAGAGAGAGCCCTGACTCTTGGACTGGCTCAGGGAACGTTGCCAGCAAAGCGATCAGAGGAATTGCACACAGACAGAGTTTCAGCTCCTGGAAGAGGCTTGGATAATATAAAGGTGCAGATAATTTGGCATTTATCTGTTTTGAATTTTGATTCATTTCTGTGGACACTCTGTGGATGGAGGTGGGTGTGTGTATTCTGTGTATAAGGTATTGATTTCCAAAGCTTTCAGGGAACTTTGGGCATCAGGAAAACAGGGTGAGTGCACAGCCAGGCAGCCCTGGTGGTGAGGAATTGTGCTCTTGGCTCTCCTTCCCCCCACATCATGCCCTGCCTGTCTGCATGGACCTGCAGGGACCCTTTCCCCCTGATTTTTA
Source organism: Platysteira castanea (assembly GCA_013397175.1). Lineage (NCBI taxonomy): Eukaryota > Metazoa > Chordata > Aves > Passeriformes > Platysteira > Platysteira castanea. The sequence goes on from VYXC01006375.1 coordinate 110,488, forward strand.
GCACTTGTGCACATAATTCCAGGAACAGCACTTTGCCTTTTTTTAAGTCCCCATATGCACACAGCTTAAAGAATTAGGCCATATTTGCATCTCAGGCCACAGAAGATGCAGAGCAGAATATAGAAATCCCTTTAACAGCAATATTTAACAACAAAACAGCATCTGTTTTGTCATAACCAGACAAAGAATAGCAGCTAATTAACTTTCTTAAAAAGAAAATCCTGAATGATCCTGGATCAGTGACCCTGAATCCATGGTTGCTCTTTGAGATTCAGGATGGGGATTTAAGTGGGGAACAAATACAGTGGTAGATGATATGTGGGTATGTGAAAGAGGATGAAAAAAATGGCAGAAGGATAAAATGAATGTGTCAGTACAGGCAAATGTACAACACTGCAGCATTAATACAGTGCAGGGATGGGGCTGGTGGTAATGGGAATCCACAGAAAAACAAGTCTGGGAAACAGCAGGGGTCTTTTTCACTATTAAGCCTGTGAACCTTTAGGTTACTCTCTATTAAGGGCATGCAATAAAACACTCTCAGGTGTTTCCAGACCACATTTTATGTCAGTGACCACAACAATATAGTGAAAGCATTGCCTGCGTTTTATAGAGAATCCTGAAAGTGTGAAGTACTTGAGAAATACATTGGAGAAGTGCTTGAAAACACTCTGGGCCTGCCCTCAGGCCACGGCTGTAGTGCTGGGCTCCTTCTCTCAGTACTGACAGTCTTTCCTCTTTCTGTGTGCTGGGTTCCACACCACCCCTCAGTGCAGAAAATCCAACTCCTCCATGGCAGAGATGCTTGAGGAGTGTGTCTGTGCTGGCAGGGAGCTGCTGGTGGGAGCTGGGTGCTCACCGCCCCCTCAGCACCACTCCCTCTCTGTAACTGAAGATCATTAGTAAAACTAAATTTAGCAATGCATTTTCCTTGGGTTTGAGGGTGGCTGAAGTCGAATGTATTTTGATGCAGGAGTCCAACCGGACTGCACTGCCCTGTTGTTTTAAAATCCTTCATTAAGCAGTTATTTAATTGCCCCTGCTGGTCAGTGTTAGTGGTTTTCTTTCCCATCCACGCCTTGAAGTGATTGCTGGGTTTTCAGCAAGGTTTCCCTTCTCCCCTGGTGCTGTATATTAAATTATGTGACCAGTTGTGGTCTATTTCCATATCAAGTATTATGTTTCTTCCAGCAGCTGCTCTTCAAAACATACTCAACTGAAAAGGGCACATCAACTGCTTTCAAAGGAATTGGCATTGGGTGGGAAAAGAATTTGATGCAAATTCTTTGTATGACAATTTCAGCCCTTCCTTCCTGTCCTTGTGGCCCCTCAACAAATGCCATAAATAGTAAATAATTTTTTTTTGTCTGAAGGATCCTCTGCTTCCTAAACAGAAACTGAGTGCTTGTTATATTTTTTGAATGTTTGGCAATCTGGTGATTGGATTTGGAAATTTTAAAAGCTGTGACGTGTTCTGTTCAAGTAACTCCTTGTTTTCCTTTGCCCCCAGCAATTCTGGTTTAAAACTGTTATTTGTCATGAAAGGTGATAGCTAATCCCCTGTGATCACAGTATTCATAAGGTACAAGATGTAGGATGACAAACACACTTTCTTAGAGGACTCAAAAAGGACACAATGCAAGGCATTGTGCACAAGAACAGCTGAACTCTTTCTGAGCATGTGGTAAAATAACTGGCATGAAAAGGTTAGAGAATCCTGGGCTGGTTTGGGTTGGAAGGGACCTTAGAGATCATCCAGTCTCACCCCTGCCGTGGGCAGGGACACCTTCCACTAGCCCAGGGTGCTCCAAGCCCCGTCCAACCTGGCCTTGGGCACTGCCAGGGATGCAGGGGCAGCCACAGCTGCTCTGGGCACCCTGTGCCAGAGTCTGGTCACCATTTTTTGTGGAGTCATTCATGTGTATTTAGCCCCGGTCGATGGGAAGCAGCATCTCAGGTCTCATCATGAAGGGATAATATTTATTCTGAAAATAAGAGCTCATTTCCCATATTTCTGCAGTGGGTGAGGAAGCTGGAGCTGAACAGCAGCACTGGCTTCTATTTGTAAACAGAGAAATAATTGAGTGGCCCTGGGCACTTAAACTTAAGCTCAACTTAAAACCTATGACCTCAGAGTTTAAACATGTCAAAGTTACTGTGCTCTGTATCCTCTGCACGTGCTCAGAGAACCTCTGTGAACTGTATCTGAGGAAGTTATTAAGAATGAAAGCAAAGAGGTCCTGCAGGAATTACTTTAAAAACCAGTAGAAATTAATAAAGAATTATGTCTACTCCTAAAGATTTTTAAGGCCATCCCATAAAATTCTATAGCAGGAATAAAATTAAGTGTTAGGTTCTATACAATGATATGAAAACACCACATATAGAATGTAATAGAAAATTAAGTATTTTGTAGGGTACTTTCTCATAAAGGACAACTAAACAGTCTGCTTGGACCTTTAATCAATACGAAATTCAATTTGAAAAGGGAATAAAAGTGGTGACAACTTTCCTGCAAAGAGAAAATCACAATGTATCACAGTCCTGGGAGCATAAGCAGTTCTGAAGTAGAGCAGAAATGTTTCAGCAGCAGAAAATGACAGGGGAAAATGTCCCCTGAATGGTATTAGCACACCAGGGAAGAGCTGCTGTCACTGTGCTCCGGTGTTTCATGGAGGGAGTGAAGTCATGGAGGATACAGAATGTGAAATGAGGGAAGGGCAGGCTCCAGGCTCTGTTGTGGCACACAGAGGTGACTTTTTTCCTTTTTTTTGTAAATAGCCTCAGTAATTTTACCTGTGTTCTTTATTCAGCTGTAAAACAGTGACTGGAATTCCAAGTGACTGCAGCCAGGCAGACCTGGGGACACAAAAAACCTCAAATCTCCAGAAACACTGACTGCAGAGGTGGAAGATCCCACTGCAAGCACACCATTATGTTTTGTGGAGAAGAACACTGGTTATTTTTGGATGGCTACTGGCCACAGTCTGTGCCTGTGTGGGTTCTCAGTTACCTATGAGGTGTTATTTTACCTGTCATTGCATAAACCCCAGAAAATGTGTTAGAAACAACATCGGAGTTCATGATCTGTGCCGTGCTGAAGGAATTGCATTTCCAGTGATCTTTTTTGTGAAATATTCGCCATCAGATGGTTTTGGTTTCTTTGGCTGCTTTGTGAAATGACCAAAAACACCTCCTCCTTGTTGGGCACCTAGTACAAAAAGTGGTTTGTTTTCTTTTTTTCAGCTATCTGACAGTTTCCAGTTCTCTTTACCATAAATGCAGCTAATGTTCGAGTTTCTTTAGAGTTACAATAAAAAGAAATGTCAATGGCATCTTACAGCTGATTTGATGCTTTGGAAGAGATATATAAGAAAGGAAGAAATAAAGGGGAGAAAACACAATTTAATGGGAAAGTGGGCACTTAGAGAGGTGCCTCTTATCTGCACGTCAGTGCAGCACAGCCACACTGATATTTTTTTATGTTCTGTTTTGCTTGTACTTCATCAGGAATGTGGAAGAGGAGATGTATTTTACTTCAAGATATTTCAAATCACTTGATCCTATTTTATAAACTAATTTTTGAAGCTGGTGCATTGAAACACCACAAAGGTGTTCAAACATAAGGGTTCTCAAAAGTCCTTGTGCTATTGACCATATCTTAATAATATCTCACGCTGCCTCACATCCCATTAAAGTCACATAAATCATTTCTCCCTGCACCCTGTCCCTCTCCCATATCAGAAATGAGGTTGCTGTGTACCTGTAAGATATTTTATTTCCTTGGAAAATGAAAGCAGAATCATTCAGCAGCCAGTTTTTCAGAAGGAGCCAGTAGCATGGTTTCAAGGAGTTCTTTCAGATTTAAAGTAACTTCTGAGCAAAATCCACAAGTTTTTAACATTAAGGCCAGTACTGCGAAGTAGGAAATGGCAAAGAAAAGAAAATATTTTATTCTTTGGGCTGCATGCGTAGCTGCAAATATTTTATAAAGCCAAGGCCAGCCAACAGGTAAATATTCAGTTTGCCCATTGTGACTAATTAGGAGATATCTGAGCCTTCTACTGACACAGTGCCTTCAAACAGCAATGGCCAGGAGCACAGCAAAGACATATTCCTTATTGACTTGGACTGCTTTATGTTTTTACCTTTATGCTGTGCTGCTGCAGACATTAGATGTCTGTCTGCTCAGCCCAAAATCTAATTGAGCTTCCTGCTCTTGTCTTAATAATGTTAGAATGGATGGACTCAGACTTTGGTTTCGCTCCCTGTGTATTTAAAATTAAACAAACAGCAAGGAGCGAGCAGAATATCTGTATTTTATGGCTGTAGCCGCTGGCAAGAGCAGTGTTTGTGTCTATAAATTCTGTTTGATATTGTTGGATCCCTTATGTGACAGCAAGGTGGAAATGAAAGAGTTGCTGCAGAGAATGCAGGCAGGAGGAAGACACCAGCCTCGTGGTGCCCACATGTGGGAAGGTGGCCAGAGCTCTGAAAGAAAGATTTTGGCTTTGTTTTCCTTTCTTCTTCCTCGAAGACTGGGAAAAATACGTTTGAATGTAACTTGGTTGTTCATGCAACCTTCATTGTCTTTTTTTCTTTTCCCTCTACAAATAACTTGCTAGAGAAAAGCGTGGCTGGAGAAGATGTTTTTCAGATGCCTTTGAAGATGTAAGAACAGCAAATGGAGCCTGCAGTGGCATAAACTTCAAAGATCAGCCCAAGGAAAATCAAAGCGTTTCTTTGAGTTTATCAGCTTGCCCATAAATTGAAATTTTTCAACTCCTGGATGTATCCTCCATAGCAGGCACCTTACTATTGATTTTGATGCCACCCAAAGATAAAAGGATACGCAGTACTAAAAAACTGCTTTTTCTATAGAATTCTACGTCTCCATTCTTAAACAGCAGTTTTGCCAAACTATCAAACTTTTTGCCTTAAACACTACATTTTTAAAACTTTGGGGGCGCAGCCAGCAACCTTCCTGCTGAAAAATGAAGAAATCAATTGCTGTCATCCCAAAACTGGTCTCGGGTGATGGTAGCAATCAGATTGTCTGGTTGAATTATATTTATTGGTCTCTCGGTGCTACAACATTTTGTTGTCAAATATTCAGTGCCACTATTCTTACATAGAGAGTGTGTGATATATAATAAATAGTCCAGGATTAAATGCAAGGTAGTGGTGCTTACCAGCTGCTAAGTGTTCTTGGCTCCTGATTTCTGTTGATCAGGAGGAGATGTGAGCATGGCTTTGCTGAGGGCAGAGAAGGAAAGAGGAACATCCCACCACGAGCTGGATGTGGATGTCATGGGCAGCACAGGTTGTCAGTGACATAAAACCCACCACCAGCTCCTGCATCCCAGCCTTTGTCTCCCACAGACTGGAAACTAGTGGTGGATTTTAGCTGCTTGTTTTAAGTTTTGAGGTTTGCTTTTTTAAAAAATACAATTTTGTGAGTGAAGTGTATTTTATGCAATACCACCTACTGCCTTTTATTGCTTATAACACTAATTTTAATTTGGTATGGTTCTGCTTGTGTCAAAGTTCTGTTTCTTGGATAATTTTCACATTGCTTTAGTCTCTGTGGCTATTGCTCAGGTTTCTGGGCCTGGAGCTCCACATAGGCCAGGCGAAATTGATGATGATAAACTGATAAGAGGGAAAAGAAGAAAAGGAGGAACTACGACAACTCCACAGTACAATACCAGTTTCATGACTGTACCCAGTAACACCGTGCTGGCTCTGGCCTGGTGTCCCTGCCAGCCCGGCCTACAGACCCAAAGTGCTGTGTGATCCATTAGTTTTATTTCTTCTATAAGTGAGAGTATTCCTCTTACCTTCCCACCCCTCTTCAACCTTGCCCAGATGCAGATCAGTCCATTTAGCACCTCTCCTTCAGCATTAATGGAGTTAGGAGGGTGTGATAAATGGAAAGAGTTGTTTATCTCCCTTCTGGTCTCTCCATCACCCAACGCTGGCCCATGGCCACGTGTCCCTTGGTTGGGCATCCATGAGAAGGCTAAAGACTCCTTAGATGCTTGATCTCGTTTCCATTTGCACTGCCTGAACTGAAAACCTTATTTCCTTTTCCCTGCCTCACCTCAAAAGCTTTTCCCTTGTCCTCTGAGGATTTTACTGCTTTCAAACCCTACAAGGTAATATTCTTGACCACCAGGTCAGAAGCATGGGGGAGGTTTTACAAGCGATTGGTTTGGGAGAAAGAGGGAAGATTGCGTAAGATTGGTTCCCTCTGCCAAGCTGGATTAGTTGGAAATGTCTTTCCAAATGAGCTGGTGCACTCTGGAGCATTGCTGCACGTCCTGCTGCTGCCCAGAGCTGTACTTCTCTATTTCTCAAGCTTTCCAGCACCTTTCTGAGAATCAGTGAAGTATGTTTTCCTCAGCTGGTGCTCGTTTCAGCAGGTTCTTCACCACGCTCATGAACAAATGCTGGTTTAAAGCTTTTCTGGTTCATGTAGGCCAAGGTGGAACACCAAACCAAGGGACACCTTCAAAAGGCTGCAGTGACAGGGAGGACCCTTACTGCTTCTATCCCAGGATTTCTGTAATCCTGATATGGTGAGGGGGAGGAATTCCATGTCCCCAAGCTTCACTCAGGGTTCACAACTTGCTGTGGTTTCTGTGGGTGTAACCCTTTGTGTGGAGCAACCCCCTTCCCTTAGGTCTTTCTTTTGTCCCTTTTGTAAGGTTTGTCTTTTGATCTGTCATTTCAAACGTGCTTTGATACCGAGTTTGTCTCACCAAAGCAAGAGACAAGGGGCTGGGGTGTCCCTGCCAAGCACCTTTTGTTCCTGGAGGACGAGGTGCTCTGCCCTGCTCTGCTCACGGGTTGTGCTTTTCCCTGGAAGGGCTGTAAGTATGCCACAGATCTGAGGAACATTTGTATTTGACAGTACAAAATACTCAAATTTCAGTTATTTATGGAAGACTAAAGGGCAATTTTGAAACTACCAGGACTGTTCAGAGTGTAAATGGAGATGTAGCATAATTCAAAGTAGATTATTGTGTTCCTGGGAGATGTAGCATAACTCAAAGTAGATTATTTTGTTGCTGAACCAGTGTTTTATGTCATTTTTTGTCAGTCCCAATGAGATAGGAAGGTAATACAATTATCTAGGTTTATGAACAGAACTTGAAAAATATCACCTCCTTCGCTTTGCTAGGAAAAAAAATAAGTCTGCCCTTTTTTGTCCTGGTGCAAGAAACAAGACATAGAAGTGAGAGGTCTTAAAGCCAGAGAGCCTTGAACCATGGTGGTGGACTGGCACGTGGAAGCAAAGGAGCACTGGACCAAAATCTGCCTCCAGGCCTCTCAGGAGTCTGCAATGGAGGGTTCAGGGGGTGTAGTAGGTTAATATTGTATCAGGGGTTGTTTTGTGAAGATTTCTCTGATTTCAGCCTACAGCTGTGGTGCTTTGCTGTCTCACTCCTCATTTCCTACACCTCGGCTCTGCTGAGGGTCACTGGGGGCTGGACTGGAGTCAGCTGTGATGGCCCAGTCACACTGGGGTCCCTCATCTGAGACAGCAGTGCTCAGCTCAAGCTGCTGGTAGAACACGAACATGATTAAATCTTAGGTAGCTAAGGAGGCAGTGACTTCTTTTAATGACACACATCCATAAATTCTTCATAACTACTGTGTTAACCTAGCTTTACAGGCATCCAGAACTTTTCCAAAGCTTCATGTCCAAGGATGTATCTGCATTTCTGTGCCTGGGGATGGGAAAAGTTCATGTAAGATTCCATAATTGTTAAATTACAATTAAAAATCTTCCAGACTCTAGTTTTATGCTAGGATTGGAGAATACACTTTCATTTAAGAAAAAAAAAACAAAAAAAAGCTTTATTTCGGTTGTGGTATCTCTGTATAGGAGATGTCTTTATATTAAATAGGAGCTGGGCTGCTTTTGAAGTGGGCGAAACACAGCAGGACTCAGTGAGAACTTCTTTTTTCTTTTTGTTTTTTCTTTTTTGAACATTCACATGTTTTGTCTCTGACCTGGAGGAGGTTGTTCATCGCCAGGTTCCTCTTTTCGTTCTCCTCTCTCTCACATGATGTGGAAGGTGCACTCACAAATGAAACCTTGTCTTCTGCAGAGGTGTGACTGTCCCCATTAATGCTCACAACAACACTTAAAGAAATTCAGGTGCTTCTTGGTGAGAATACGGAGTTCATCCAAGTCCTGTCTCAAAGAATGTCCACTGGGTCAGAAACAAGGGATCACACATCCTAAAGCAGCACAAGGATTTCGTGTGTGATTCCTGGCAGATCAAACTCGCTGTCCTCTATGGCAAAGTGAAACATCGGAGCTGTTCAAAGAATTCCTTTTTTATCACCCGTGCTGACTGCAGCGCTTTGGACAAAAGCCTCTTTTGAAAAGTGTTTCCCAAGATTACATTTTTTTCACTGTTGTGTGTTAAAAAAGGTGTGTGTTGTGTGTTTTGGGAAGAAAAGTGTGGAATTAGGAAGGACATTGCTATTTTGAAGGCAAAACTCATTTTACATGCAATTCAAGAGGTGCTGGAATTAAACCTCATGTCTCAAAGATTTTGACCTTATGCCTGTCTCACTGTAAAATATTTGGAAACTCAAGTACATGGAGAGTCCAGGGCTGGTAGAGTTCACTGAAGTTCAGTGATTTTCTGCTGTGCCTTCACAGTCTCTGTAATCTGCTTTTGCAATTACTCTGCCACATCAGTGCTCAGAAATAGATGTGATGCTACTGCTTCAGGCAATACATTTGGATTTAGGGCCCATTTTTGATCACTGATGCAAGTTCAGAGGGTTACTCCATGCAAAATCCAGGTGGTCACACAATTAATACAAGTGAGCTGCTTTTCTCTCCTACACAGATGTGAAGGCTCCTGGTGCAATTGACAAAAAACCCCACAGAAACACAAAAGGGGAATCTACAGATGTCACAGTCCCTGGTTGGAGGTGAAAATGGTTGCCTCCAAACTAACAGCCTCATTTGCTGCTCTGTAGTTCAACTTGCCATAAACTTTGAAGAGAAAATGATTTTTTGCTTCCACAGTAAATGCAGGCCTTGAAATATCTGGGGCAAGGAAGAAAGGATTAAAATGTTTTTCAAGGCTTTAGACAGTTTAGTTCAGTGTAAAGTTAGAAACTTGAAGACTAGATGGGGAAAATGATTCTTTCTAATCACCTCAGGTGATCTTTTGGGTGGGGCTTGCATAAGGCTATGTGTGAGGAGGAACTGCCCTGCTTTGGTTTGCTGTATCTGGTAGAGAAGTGGCATCTTGAACAGGAGGAGTGTTGTGTTTTCTGGTGTAGCCTGCAGCTGTGCTGGCTATAGGGATGTAGGAAGGGATGAAGGGGAAGTACAAAACAACTGCATTAATGTCAGGAGTGGGTTGGTTGCATCCTTCAAGGATTAGATAAACCCACCATCATTTATCTCCTCTGAAAAGTGCTCCTGCTTGGTCCAGCATGTGAAAAAAATGCTTGGAATTGTTTCTCTCATACAGTGCTGTAGGATATTTGGGTTATTTTCCTTCCAAGTCTATCAACTTCCCATATTTTTGAGCAATAAAACATTTGTGTTTCGCCTTTAGTTAGAAAGCCACTGCTCCTTTTTCACTCAGTCTATCATGAATCTTGCAAATATGCAGGAGTGGATCAACATCACAGAGTGAGGGCTGAGGCTTTCCTCTTCCTGCTGCTTTCCTGCTATTCTACAGAAACAGCAGTTCCTTCTGACTCATTCAGAGTTGTGGGACTGCCTTGCTCTGTCTCTGGTTAAATATGTTAATGAGACATTAACTAAATGAAAATCTTATTTCTGTGCTGTGTTACCTGCCAGCCCTGTCCTTGGAATGAGCTCTTTATTCTGTACCTGAGAGTCTAAGATGATCAAACTGAACTCTCTTTCAGGAGAGTTGACGAGGAAGGAAGGAAACGAGCACAGTGAAAATCCCCAAAAGCAAAGGACTCCCCACCCACTGGGTACATTTCTGGCTGAGTGTACTTCATGGCAGGTTCCTTACAGCAAACTCTTTGAGCTCTTCCTGCGGGTTTCCCCTGTCCTGCCTAGATCCATGACTTGTGTAATGACTGAACTGGATGCTGAGGAGGTGGCACTGCCCACTGGAGACCAGTCCTTGAAGTGCTCTGTGAACACCTGGCCAGCAGGTGTTTTGGGAACCACACAGAACTATAAAATTGACTAAGTATTCCCCCAAGGTTTTCTCCTTGTCACTGTTGCTGTCAGCTCGTGCTTCAAGGCAAGCTGGAGGTGCTGCAATCACTATTTGAGAGGCTCTGGAACTCTTGTAGCACAATGTGCCTTTGGTTGAATCTGTCTGGAATGTTCTGAAAGAGAAATTGTCTCTGCCATAGCCCTTTTTACCCAGTGAAAAGTGTTGCCTGGTGTTCTAGAGGAGGTCTGGCTGAGGAGCTACCAGATACCTCTATGCTTGGTTATTCTGTCCTCTGACAAGAGATTTTGGATTGTTTCTGGTTTTCTTTGTGACATGAAGCTGTTGAGGTGAGTTTTTCTTGACTGTAATGAGACTTTAATAATCCTTCAAATGAAGAACCTAATCCAGTTTGGACACTGCAGAGTTACATTTGGAAAGCAACAGAAAGAGCCTGAAGGAAAACAGTAAGAGCAACCTGGAAGACAAGATTTAATCATTGGAACAGTTTTGTTGGGATGACAGCACTTAAAGAACATAATATTCTTCCAGAACATAAAATGAAAGAAGAGAGTAATCTCTTCCTTCTGTGTGTAGTGGACAGGAATAGAAGTTAATGGGGTTAAATAGCAGCAAGAAAGATTCAGTTGAGGCTTTAAGGAAAAGCTTTTTAACATCAGGGCTAGTGAAGCACGCAGCTGGATTGTGTGGGGAGGTTGTGCCACATCACTGCAGGAGAATTGAGCCAGGCACCTGTCAGGAATGACACAGCAAAGATAATTATGGTGCATGTAACACACCAGGGCTGTTTCCCTTCTGTTTTTTCTGTGTCTCTTCTCACACTGTGCCTTACAGGCACTTGGAGCCTGTTGATTATTTAAATGACAGCACTTTTGCAAAGTGGGTTGTTTTATAGGGCTGACAAACCCTGGGAGGGGAGGGCTTGGGCAGGGCACATCTCACCTGCTCGGAGCTGCAGGGCAGAGCCACATTTCCCTGCACAGGTCACAGCCTGAGCAGTGACTGAGCCCAGCAGGTGGTTAGAGGAAGGAGTTTCCTTCTCACACCCAAAGAAATTTGGATTTAGCCCCGCTGGGCAGGGCTGTAATCACCTTGCTTTGATACAAGTTTGCATCACAGAAAAACTCGTGGAGGTGAGCCCTGAAATTAGGCCTGATATTAACATAGGAAAGCCAAAGCTTGGTCTGTAATTTCTGCTTCAAGACCCATTTGACAAATTTAAAACTATGTTCTGAAATATAATTTACTGTCATGCAAGAATTAAATGACATCAACAGGAAAAGAAAGATAAGTTATATTCTTTACCTAGGGAAATCTTTTGGTTGTAATGCTCGGAGATGTGTGTGCCTGTAATTAAATGCCCAATTTATTATGAGCATCTCACCTTGATAACTAAGCAATAAAGACACATCAGAATGCATTTCTGAGTGCTTACAACCTGACTCAGGTGGTACCATAAGGCATGAGGCCAAAGATTAAATGGCTTAAACCACCTGAGAAATTAATTAATACCTAGAAATTTGCTGCCATCGAGAACTGCACTTGTACACAGAACTGAGGAAAATGGATGGTGGTACTGGGAATTTCACACAACGGGGCCGAAAGCTTTAGGACTTTTCAACACTGGGCATATTGAGTGTTATCAGAGGATCATTTCAGGCTTTAGTGCACTAATTTAGGATGACAATCTAAAGGGATGGTGGTGGTTTTAAGGGCATGAGAACAGTACTGAGTACAATAGTATTTCTCCACTTCATCTTGTTCCACTTGTTCCCCTCTTATATTTCCTTTCACATTTTTTTTTCCAAACACAAAGAATTATGTGTATATTCCACCCAATAATATGCTCCTTATATATAGCAGCAAAATCTAGGTGAGTGCACATGCATCTTGTTCCAGTTTTTATCTCTAACTCCATAAAACTTCTCTTAATATGTCCCAAGGGAGTGATTTATCCCTGTGGCTTCACCAAGCTCTGTGCAGACACTGGTGCTCACCAGAGCTGGGGTCTCTGGGTGCCACTGAGAGAATCCAGCATCCCGTGCTGGGTATTGAGCAGAGGAGAGTGCTGAATGTTTAGCAGTTTTGTGACTCTCAGTGTTCACTTCACAAAACAGCCGTCACCAGAGCCTTTTCTCTGGCATCCAGCTTTCCACCAGAGCTCTGATGGTAATGGATTCAGGCTGGATTTACTGCCATGTAGGGAGTCTGAAAAAATCAAGCCATTGGAGTATATTTTGACAAATGAAACCATTATACATTTTTGGTGGGGGTGGTTTTTTCCCCTTTGATTCATTCAAGATTTATTTTCTTCATTTCCCTCTGTTTCCGTGCACATCCCCAGAATATCTCTCTAAAATTTTGTTTTCTGATTACTGCAAGGTAATGGATTCCTAGATCTAGCACACATACCCGTGTACAATTTCATGTCTGTGGGGACTTGATGAGAGCTGTAGAGATGATAGTTTTAGCTGTCATCAAAGACGTGATGCCTGTCTGTTTATTTTTGCTTGGATGAAATATAATTGCTCTTCTGGTTGACATTAATAAATGGTGTTGACTGGAGTGTGTTCTTCTGATTGCTTCAGTGAGTGACATGTATCATGTGCTGATTTTTGACTGTGAAACAAATATCAGGAGAAAGCAGATTATTAACCTCTTGCAATGATGGGAGAATTAGACCCTATAAAATGGAGTAAAGAAGGATCTCATGCTCCTTGGTGTTTAGTGATGATGAAGTAACATCAACAGGAAACTATTAGTTCTCTCTCAATTCATGCTCCCAGGATAGGATATGTGCTTATTTTTTAATTCTAAATATTATTGGAAAAAATAAAACTAAGATATTATGTACAACACCACAAGAACTTTTGAGTTAAGTCAAATTTATTCAGAAATCTCTGTTCCACTTTTTTTTTTTTTCAATGCAAAACTGACATATCTTAGCAGAGATGTGTTTGCAGTTCCAGAATTAGAACTGAGACTTGGGATGCACTAAATGTCTTTGGTTACATTTTGGCCCAAGTTCTGTTTCATTTGAATAAACAAACTTTGGAAAGGCTTGGGGGGGAAGTGATTGAAAGCGAGAGATTAGATTTTCCTTGCCATTTCCAAAAAGAAATATATTTCAGGCTCTCTGTATTTCTGCAGAGTCTGAAACGTTCCCCTTTCTCTTGTGGCTCTGCAAATGTTCTGCCTGGCACTCATCTCATCTCCCTCTGTGTTGGGTTTCTAAATTTATTTCCTAATGATTTATTTGTGACATTTTCTATGCTTACTCATACTGCTATAGTGATGCCTAAACTTGTGCACTAAAATTCATCTTCAAGTCCTTTTTGTCAGAGAATTTTGGGATACTGAGTTGAAAATGAGAGCAAATGTCTGTTTCTCAATATAATGGAGCACCTGCTAGCTTCCTTTGGAATATCCAGAAATATTTCTCACACCCAAATCTCCTGTGTGGAAGAATGTCCTGAAACACAGCAAAATCCTGCTTGGTAGGAATTGATTTTTTTCCATTGTTGGCATAATCTCACTTAAGTTGTTTTATAACTTGGTAAGATGTTTTTATTTGTCACATTTGTTGTACTGCAGAATTTAGGGAATGCTGCAGATCCAGCTAAAATGTTGATAATAAGGAACAGTGCATTTTTTGCCAGCTGATACTCTTCTTGAGACACTTTAAGAATGTTTTGTTCCACATTTACTCACATAATATTCCAAATACAACTTCTGGACCTACCAATCTTATAAGTTAGGAGAATTATCTAATGCTTTGGTTCAAAGCATGGAGAAGGGAGAGAGGGAGAAATGTTCCTGAACATATAATAATAATCATCATCATCATCATCAACATCATCAGTCATTATCTTTGAGATGATGAAAAACGGGAAGACTTTGAAATAATAGCACTCAAAATGCTCAGGGAAATAAAAGGAGATGCTGTGGGCTTAAAGAGATAATGAGGCAAACATTGTGCCTCTACTGGGCAGCATCTGGGCAGAGAGGACAAAATAAAGATTGTATGCAATACAGGCATTTGTAAACACTTAGGGGAAAGAGAGCAAGCTGATACCAAGAATATAACTAGGAATAGCTGAATGGGAATTAAGAAAGGAAAAAAGTGAACTAATTCTATTAAAGCTCAGTCCTGGGAAATGTATTAGAATGAGGCTCCTCTTTGCCTGGGGCATTCCAGCCCAGCATGGAAATTGCCGTGCCAGATCATTTCCTGCCGTGTGATGTCCAAAGGCAGGGGGGATTATCTTAATGATCTGTGGGCCTGAGGCATGTCTGAGTTAAACTTCTTGGTTCGTGTAAACATAATGCTTGGGAGAAGTTGAATAATGATATTTTTCCATCACCTTTGCTGCTGTTTGTTGCTGTTCAAGACCCAGTAGCAATATGAGTGTTTGTGTTGGATAAGGTTACCACAGCACAAGGTGCTCCTTTAGGAATTGTGCTTCTGAACCTCTTGTGTGAAGGTGTAGTGGAAGGGACACATAATCTGAGCCATGTGTGGTGACACCTGCCTTTGTTCATTGAGTAGCTGTACCATCCACTTGAGATTCCTCAGGTCAGAGCAGTTTTTGAGTTAAAAGTCTTTGGTGAACAGGTGGCCAAAATAATTCTTACGAAAAACTGTATTTAGAAGTATAGGTGTTGTAATCTGTGGTTTGAGGACTTCAGAGCTTGGTGTGATTGATCTCACTGGTGCCTCTTCCAAGAATTTCCATCTTTAGCCTTACCCCTTCTGGTGCTGTCTGTGCTATTGATCACGCAGTAAAGCTCGATCACAGATCAGTAGCTGCTAATTTACAAATGTGCTCTCAGTCTCCAGAACTCCTGGCACACTAATGAGAAATCCGAGTGTCGTTAGTGACTGCACCGAGAAATATCCGAGGCATTGTCTGGGGACCATCGGCAAACAGCTCCGTCTGTGTCAGCAAACCTTCCTCATGGACCCTGCAAGGCCCTTTAAAAAAGCAATTTTGAATGTGTTGCTTCCTCACTGTGAGGTTTTTTTTGTTCTTCACTGTGTTTCTGGTATAACAATCCTGGTACTTTCCTCTTAGTGCTCATCTGGGCTCCCGAGTTTTCCATTTCCTTGTGGGAAAATTGAGACCTTTAGATGCATTCCTTGCTTTAGTTGCTCTTCATATTCCACCATGCCCCTGTTTATGTTGTTTAGTCTGTAGCACGATGTACATACAAATTCCTATAACTTGAATGTAAAGTAACCCGTGAAAGAAGAGAGAAATGAATGTCTTCAGTTTGCATTCAGATGCAGAAGAAAAGTATTCAAGGCAAATTCCACACTGCAGGTTGCACACAAGCAATCCAGTTGGGAAGGGAAATTCCAGTGCTTTTGTAGCTGGCTGCCAGAGGAGGGCAATTACACAGCAGCCACCCAGCCCTGGGCCCTGCTCCAGGAGCCTGAGCATGGAACTGAAAAGCCACAGATACAGTGAAGACACACCTGTTTCCTCTTAGGATTACAGAAGGATGCAAATATCTCATTTCAGAAAATCTTAAGAATATGCGCAAGTATTTCCTGATTCATGAGGAATTTATCTCCAAGGTTACTTACCCTGTGCCACAGGTGGAGTCAAACACAGGATAAAATATTTTGGAAGCCACGTGAAAACCTCAGAAAATTGACAGCAGCTCTCACTTTGAAGCACAGCCTGTGCTCCATCTCACACACAGACATTTCCTTCCTCAGCATTCCCTGCCCTGCCCTTCCTCACTGCATAGGAAAATCCATGAAGATTGAAGACACCCTATGAAGGTGAATCTGAAGAGCTGGAGATACTCTAATTTTTCTTTGAGCAGGCTGGAGTGGAATGGTTGTCCTCTGAGCTGGGGGTAAAAGTGTGTTTTCAGAATCAACTATTGAAAAATTGGAGAGCAGCTGTTTTGGAAGGAATTTGTCTGAAGTCTGCTTTATGTCCTAGGTCTGTGCTGAAGGGCAAACTTGCATTTTTGACAAATGGGACCATTATGCTTTTTGAATAATGCTTCTGAAAACCGCCTTTTAAAAATCCTCCCATCCTATTAAAACCATTTGAGATTTTAAATAGGTCAATATAAATACATCAACATCTGTGATTACTGTCTGACAAAAGCTTTGCCTGCTTTGGACAAAATAACATCTGACGTTCAGACCTTCCTATTAAAGAAGCAAACTAAACAAAAGTTTGCTGAAAATTCAAAGGCAACAAAAAGGAATATGGAAGTGCTGGTTGATAAGACTTCTGTTTTATTAATATTATGGCTTTCTCTAATCTCAGAATTCAGTGGCAAATACAGAAATATTCAGGGATTTGCAACAGGGGGCTGCTCCGTGAGGGTGGACGAGCTGGGAGCACTGGCAGAAATTAGGCAGCAATTTCACTTCCTACGCAGAATTCCATTCATAAAAATGCCCCTGTGAGGACTGACAGAGAGAGAAGCTCCAAATGCCAATGTCTGTTAATGTTTGTGGCTCTTTACACAGAGAACTTCTGCTGCCTTTCATCAGCATGACATGCTCATCAAAGAAAACTTTTATTCCCCTTTGATTACTGTTACAGTTTTGGACTAAGAAAAGCAAGTACAGAGATAAAAGCAGACTGTCAGCAGTGACTGAGAGTTGTTTCCCTCTGTTTCTGGTTAGCTGGAGACAGATCTCTGTGAGCACTGACGCTCCAGTGACAAATTCAATCCCTGGGCCAGGCTCGTTCTATCACTTCATGCTCCTGAACACAGCTGTTAGGGGCAGAAGTTCTTGGGGGTGGCTCCTGCAGAGAGGCCACTTCATTTCTTCTGTTGCTGTGTAACAACCAATTTTGGTAACATCCAGGGGCTGATCCCAGAGCTTTTGGTGAAACTGGAGTTGCTCCAGTCTCTGAGTCAGCTCTGGCACGGTTCAGGGCCGGGAGGGGGAGCAGATCCCCTCAGATAACCAGTGTATGTTCCTACTGCTTCTTACTCAGCAGCGGGATTTTGCCAAACTGCCTGACCTTTTACAGGAATTTTAGATGAAAGAGAAATACACGAAGTTACAGCAGTTGTGGTGAAAGTTGGAAGCTCTCAAGCATGAAGCAGGGTGTCTGTCTCTAATGTAACATTTACAATATTTATTGTATCAAAGGCAGCCATTTTTTCCTGTTCAACATGAGGAGGTTTTTTTCATACAAGATACAGATAGAAATTGAAATCTGAGGCCATTTAGGTGTTCTCATTTCACATGGCAAGCTCACCTGGGGCTATTGATGGACAGCAGACTTAAGATTTTAGTATTTTCCAGTACTCTATTTAAAAGTGCTAGGAAAAAAATCAAACCACTCCTCCCACCACAAAAAACAAAACAAAACAAAACAAACAAACACACAAAAACCCCAAAAAACCAACAGGAAGAGGATTTTTACCTTGCTCTCTATTCCAAGGAAGAAATTTGTTCTCCAGAGCATCAGCTTCTGAGTGCAGCCTTCATCTCTGTCTCTTTACTTACAACTCTATACAACGAATTTGGTGTGTTCTTTTTTATTCTTTTGAAGCATTCGACATAAAATGAGGAAGAAAGACTTTTTATCTAATATGTTTACATTTGTGCCTCTATTCAAAGCACAGACATGAAGTTTCTCAGTTCTTTTTGCAACAGCGTATTGTAGGCAAAAGTACAGTTATAATTGCAGCAGTTATCTTCCATGGGAGACTCTTATCATATTAACATATTGAAGTGGTTTTGATCTGTTTTCTATCTGAATCCCATGGATTTTCATGCATACATAATGATTACTTGCATAAGAAAATCTGTATCATTCTTGAATCAGGCTTCAGCTGCTGAGTGCTGCACTTGATCTGCTTCACCATCAAGTTCCTCACTATTGATGTATTTGATTTTGGAACTGGCATCTCGGGAGCCTGGCACTTTCCAGCTTAATTCAGGACATGGAATCACAGAATGGTCTGGGTTGGAAGGGACCTTAAAAATCATCCAGTCCCACCCCTGCCATGGCGGGGACACCTTCCACTGTCCCAGGCTGCTCCAAGCCCTGTCCAACCTGGCCTTGGGCACTTCCAGGGATCCAGGGGCAGCCACAGCTTCTCTGGGCACCCTGTGCCAGGGCCTCCCCACCCTCACAGGGAAGGATTGCTTCCTCATATCTAATCTAAATCTCTGCTCTTTTAGTTTCAAACAGTTCCCATGGGGTTTGTTTCCTGGTTTATGCCCCACACTGCAGAAGAAAGGGCTCTGCAAGGGTCAAGGCACTGCTCCAACAGGAAGGCTGAGGAGCTGGTGAACACTCCCAGTGCAGACAGCAGACTGGATCTTATCCACAAAGCATTCCCCAGGAGAACTTCAGACCACTTGCTTCTTAAACTTTTCTGGAACTTCTCGGTTTGATCAAGCAAACAAACAAACCTCCAAGAATTAGAAATATTCTCTAAAGAATATCAAGTTATTGCCCTGCTTTTTTGCTCAACACTATCTTATAAAAGAAAGCTGTAACTTCCCATTCCCTAATCCCTATTTGCTGTGGAGGCCTGGACACTTCCTTTTCAGCTCCCTTTTCAGCTCATTTGTGTAGCAAAGCAAGCGATTAGCACACAGCTGCAGCCTTACACGAGCATTAGCACGAGTTAATGAACAGTTATGGAAATCTCCTACAAGGGACAAGAAGCTGTGTGTGCTCCCACACTGCACAGGTTCCCCCTCACACAGCCAGCTCTGCCTGAGGAACATCCAGTGCTCCCTCGGAGCATGGAACTGGAGTGGCCATGAGCACATTCCCTGCAGTGCTCAGAAGGGAAAGTGATGGAGCGCGTAGGAGAGATCAATATCCATGCAATGTGTGCTGTTCAGGTTTTAGGCCTTCCCACAAAGTCCTATATGGATACATTCATCTTGAAACTGAAAAAAATTCATAGAATCACAGAATATCCTGAGTAGAAAGGACCAACAAAGATCATTGAGTCCAACTTCTGCCTCTACACAGGACGACCGCAAGGATCCCACCATGTGCTCCTGGAGCTCTGGCAGCCTCGGGGCCGTGCCCATTCCCTGGGGAGCCTGGGCAGTGCCAGCACCCTCTGGGGGAAGATCTCCAGTCTGATCTCCAGTCTGACCCTCCTCTGTCACAGCTCCAGCCGTTCCCTGGGGTCCTGTCCCTGTCACAGGGAGCAGAGATCGGAGCTGCCCCTCGGGAGGATCCCCAGTCAGGTCTGACCTCAGTCTCCTCTTGTCCAGAGCCCTTAACAAATTGAAGCCTGGTTTTAATGAGCACGGACAGGAAGGTCAACCCTAATGAACCTAAAAGTACACCCAGAGGATTGTTTATTTAGCAGAAAATGGTCAGAAAATCTTTTAGCTTAGAAAAGGCTTCTAAGATCCTGAAACCCAACCTTTACCCTAACACCGCCGTGCCCACTACACCACATCAGGGAGCCCCATGATTGCTCATGTCCTCCTTTACAGGCAGGTGGAAATGCAGGGGCTGATCTACAGCTCTGCCTGCTTCCCTCATATCCCACAGGCAGGAGCAGGGAGGTGGTCGTCCACCAGCTGGGAAATTTGGGTCACCATGGGCACAGAGCTCCCTGTTCCTACAGCCAACAACTCCAACACAGCCACAGCAGCTCGGACTGGCTGTCTGCATGCATGTGGATCACAGCTGGATGAAGCTGGGTTGACAAGAGGCACATCTGGTTCTGTGGCTGCACTGCCCTCACCTGCGGCTTGTGAAGCAGAGATGATAAAAACAAGGTTTACAGCGCTCCTTAAAATTACGCTGCTAATGAGCAAGTTAGTCATGCCCTAAAAGTTAGAACATTTTTTCCTCTGCGTGAATAGAGTCTTTTCCACTGGCTGTTTCTTACTGTGTATAAATAAATAAATAAATAAAAAGAGCTGAAGTGGAAAAAAAGCAGTGTTCTGTTTTCGGCAACTAAGACTTGATTCTTTGCTGCCATGGCTTCAGCAAGGCTAGAAGGAAGTAGATGGGCATTCATGTGTGAGAAAAAGCCTATGTTTTTAACAGAATTAGGCAGCTGAGCTCATTTCCACCCCATTAGGATCACTCTATGAGACAGTGCTGCCAATGAAAGCGCAAGAGATTAGTTTTCTCCTCAGCAGCTTAAGCAATGCTCTGGGCACCAAATACAGATCACGACACTTTTCAGGGATATTGCAAAGCTCATGCAGGGAACTGATCCAGATCCTGCCTTTCAATTTCTCAGCAAAGCCATTTCCACACAAACACACCACTGTGCCCTGAAAGAGTTTATTTGGAAATGGAAAGAAGAGAAAGGAGCTAGATGCTTATTGGAAATCCATTTGCTGGAAGTGTGTTAAGGAAAGCTAAGAGTTTCTAAGAAAAGGTCTGTTAATAGGTTACTGAAACATTCCAATAACTACTGCCACAGCTTGGCACCACAGGTCTGCAAGTTGTAACAGCATTTATGGTGAGACACACTTTTCGTTCATTTAACAAGCCGTTGAATTTATATAAAGAGCACACTTTATTCTCAACCTCATTTTCTTCTAATATTCCTACGTACAAGTGCTGAAAAAGTCAGCTGGATGGTTGGTTGTTCTCCAGCTGTTAATGATTTCCTCCTGTTCAGAGTAAAGGGCAAGAAAGACGGGCAGAGAAAAAAATAATTACTGCTTGGCTATTAAAATAGCAATATTCCTACCAGAGATGTGTTAGCATTTGCTCCCTAGGTGGTTATAACTTATCCTGAGAAGCAGAAGATGAGAAACGTCCTGGATCTCCAAGTGGGATCCATTCAGTTCCACTCCAGATTTACAGACACAACCACTTTCTCTTCAATCTCCAGAAAATCCTCCTCATCTTCAGAAAATCTCCTGTGAAATTTAAAACTCAAGAGCATCACAGCTGCAAAGTGAAGTGGGTCCAGTTAGAATGAAGACACTCAGAACCTTTCTGTGAGGATTGTCCATTTTTCTCACAATTCAGGAGTAGCAGCCACTCCTTTTTTCATCACACACAAGGAATATGATGGGGACAAACTGATTCCCTGGCCTTGATGACATCTGGAGGGATTTCCTCTCTACACCATTCCATATTGGCAGAAAGCAATAATAATAATCACAGGAAAAACAATAGCAATAATAATGAAAACCCAGTAACAACAATCCCGAAATCTCCAATTTCTGAGGCTGGATAATTACTTAGAGCAACGTAGAAAATGCCACAACCATAAGAATGATAAGGTTAGGCAAATGGGGAGTCCTCAGGAATGTGGCTGGAAATCGAGCTGGGGGAAAAGAGGACAGAGATGCCAACTGGTTCCTTTCCCCAGTTATTCCCTTAACCAGACCAAGAGACGTTGAAATTCCTGCAGTTGAATTCTGGCTGCAAGGCACTCCAGTAACACATGTTTATGAAGGGTCTAGATAGAATTTATGACCAGCTGTTTAGTTCTAATTTCATGCTCATGTCCTCCTTCCGCCGGGGTGTTGAAGTCAGCAGTGCGGTGCCATTAAGGCCATGGATGGTTAGCTCTTATGGGAATGTACATATTTGAACAAATGTGCATTTCCAAATGCTACAGACACTTGTTAGGGTAGTGGAGGACAGATAAGAGTTTGCTCTGAACAAAATCAATGCACTGTGTTTAGCCAAATAATTGCCCTTTTCCAGGATGTGCTTGCATTTTGGCTCAAACAAAAATAAAGCAAAACAATTTTCTGCCCGAGGGAAGTGGGAGGAGAGCAGAGTGGGATGGGCAGGGCCAGCATTTCTCTAACACTATATTTATCTGATCGGCCTGACACTAAGAAAAGACCCTTAAAGGATTTTAATAGAAGCATTATGTAGGAGAAAATACAAATAAAACAGCTCTTCAGAAACACTGTCAAGCCTATAAAAAGTGTAGCTGCTAACCCAGCCAGGACTCTCAGTGTAATCTGAACACCCAGCAGTGTCAGGATTACAGCAGTCTGGTTAATACCCCCCAGCAGACATATTTTAAAGTCTCACTGAAATCCAAGCCATTTTCTCAGTCCAAGAATAACTCTTTAAATACAGCAGTCTTTTAAAAAAATTATTATTTAAATGCCGCTGGATTAATTGCCTGCTCAGAAAATGACTCAATACTACACAATAACAAACTGTTCTTAATACCAATAATCTCCCTGCTGTCACAGGGCCCCACTGCACATCCACAGGTTTCTATCATCAGACATAGAATCATGAAATGGTTTAGGTTGGAAGCGACCTTAAAACCCATCCAGTCCCCCCCCCTGCCATGGGCAGGGACACCTTCCACTGCCCCAGGTTGCTCCCAGCCCCATCCAACCTGGCCTTGGACACTTCCAGGGATCCAGGGGCAGCCACAGCTTCTCTGGGCACCCTGTGCCAGGGCCTCACCATCCTCACAGGGGAGAATTTCTTTAGGCACTGGAAGGGGCTCTGAGGTCTCCCCAGAGCCTTCTCTTCTCCAGGTGAACACCCCCAGCTCTCCCACCCTGGCTCCAGTCTTGGAGCACCTCTGTTGCCTCCTCTGGACTTGTTACAAGAGGCCCAAGTCTTCCTTGTGCTGGGAGCCTCCGAGATGGATGCAGTGTTCACACACTGCTCCTTCTCCTTCCCAGCACCTGAGCCGGCCAGGAATATCCGTGTGCTGGGCAGAACCACCTCCCCTTGTGCTGGGAGAGCAGACACTGAGCAGTCGGATTCATTTCCACTCTCAGCTTCCCTCCCTGCCCCATGAGCAGTCCAGGGTTAAGTGAGAAGTCTGGCTTTTTATCACAAGGAAGTGTAAGATTGGAAATGCTAAAAATTCTTATGTGAAGCCTGGCATTTCAGCTGATGAACTAAATAAGGCTGATTTAGGGTTATTTCTACCTGGGTATTAATTTCTGCTTATAATAGAAGCACCAGACATGTGCTGTCCTGTGCAGCTGAATGCAGCTTTATTTCACGTCTCAAAGCCATCTCCTAGCAAGTTGGATTTGTCACATCTTGGGTAGGAGGATTATCTTCACAAGAGTATTACCCCTGTAGCTGAAAATTTCTGGTTCTTAATTTCTGTTTCTTCTTTCTTCATACCTTCCTTATTTTCTGGCTGACGGACTGTACACACACAGTTCACTGTGGTTTTTAGTTGTTTGATATTATTGCCTCCTGTTTGTGGAAGTCATGCTCAAGCTAGTTTTAAACTGCCTGTTGGAAGCATATCCCAGAACTGAATGGGATCCAACAGGAAAAACCCAGCCCTGTATTTAGTGAATTTATTCAGTAACATTTGCAGTGTTTATGGAGTTTAAGTGGCTGCATTGCTAAGGATGCACAGTCCCTGCATTTGAGAGCTAGGCTGGTATGAACTATAAACCAGACTGGAGAGGTGACAAGCATGTTTCTTTGCACCCTCATTCCTGGAGATTAAAATCTCCTTCCTTTAGGAAGGAACAGAAAGGAAGGAACCCCTTTTAGTAAGTGATCAGGTGTGTGTGTGCTTTGACAGTGGGGAAACTCTTCATGGCTTCGTAGTTTCACCAAATTATCCCCAAAGGCTGTTGTGGTTCCAGGGCTACATTCTCATGCCCCTTTGTTTTAGGTGTAAATGGATTAAGCAATGACATTAACTGATATATTTATACACGGGCATGTAAATAAGGATTTCACACATTCTGAGATTAACTGCAAGGATGTCAGGCCATCTAAAGCTTGGAATTTTGCGTGAACCTGAGCTTAGATGTGGCACCTGGGGACTTGCTTCACTGGTGGTCTTGGCAGTGCTAGATCAACAGTTTTACTCAGTGATCTTAGAGGGCTTTTCCAACCTTAATGATTCAGTGATTCTAAGATTCTATAACAACATTTCTCGTACCTCATCTGACACGGGGATGCCTTTGTTTGAGGGGCTGGCACTAGGATGTTCCCAGTTTTATTAAGTTGACACCTCTAGCCCTTAACGTCAATGGTTTTAGGGAAATCAGTGAGAGGGGAGACCCTGCATGGCACAAGAGTTGTTGCTTTGTTCTCTGTTCCCAGGCTGATGCCCTGGGAGTGGAGGTTGGTCACATTCCTCTAACGAGGCAGCCTGTGAGGCCATGACTGATTGAAACTGACTCTGATGAATTTATCCCAGCCAACTGCAAGTCTTGTTGCAGTAATACCTTTGACAAAAACTGAAGTTAAACTGCTCTGAGTTGGTACAGAAAGCTCCTTATGCTGCTCGCTGTATAATAACATTAACTGGTGCACAAGTTGCTATGGGAGTGAATAAAGAGATTTGTGCTCTGTGGGTAATCTATAACTTAGAACTGTTCTCAGGATTTTTTACTCCTTAGTTAACCCTGATGTGACCAGTTGGCTTCCTGTTGAATACACATTCCTGGGATCATCTTTACCACACCCAGGCAGCACAGCCATGAGTATGAAGTGTGAAAATCACTCTCTGACATTCCCATCATAGTCTCAGTGTGAGAAAGAACCATTCTTTCTGTTTTGTTTAAACTTTCAGATAATTGATGCTCGGCACAGTTATTTAACAGCAGTCTCTTCTGTGTCAGTATAATGACAAAGGTCATCTTCTGAGCCAAATATATAAATTTTGGTTCTCATCTCAGATGAGTGTTGTGGGCCCCATGGTGAATTTGGAGATGGGAGCCTCTGGCTTTCCCCCTGTAGCATTACAAATCACTGCAAACATAAAAAATGGAGGGTTCTAATGTGGAACAAGAAGCCAGAAAATAATTCATCAGAACTTAGTTCACTCAGAGTGTCTGAGCAGTGCCTGATGCACCTGCTATGAATTGTAACTTACTTCAAGGGGTTTTCTCAGTTTTTTTAACATTTGCATGTCAATTCATGCAACTGAAAACTCTCTCTGACACTATCAAGTCTCATTGCCTCATATTGCTGCCCATTATTACGTAAAATCTTCTTTTCATGCAACTACTGAGGTTGACTTTGAAAACTAAAGAGGTGTTTTTTGGTTTTTTTTANGTTCTTTCCCCATCCATCTGCCATTTTCCCCAGGATCAGATCACTGGAATATGTTGTGTTTGCTTTTGGACATGGTGCTTCACCAGCCCTGGCTGACCTGGATTAATTACCTATCACTGAGCTGATATTGTGAGAGCATTGGGGGAAGAAATGAAGTTTACGATTCTTGATCCTGATTGTTCTTAAACACTGTCTGTCCTCTACATAGAAAGCACCACCACTGCTCTGTGGCTCCAGGAAAAAAATCTTTTCTATCTGGAAGTGCTGGAGGGTAAAACAAACAGGAGGCACTGATGCAACAGCACGAGCAGGAATGCCAGAGCAGAGATGAAGGGCAGCGAGATTTGCTAAATTCATTCACTTTTGTGTCTGAAAGCCACCACTGCCGTGCATCTTGTGATTGTGTTAAATATGCCTTGTTGGGATAATGGGATGTCAGGCAGGACAGAAAGGGTTCCAAAGCTCTCATTTTCTTCAGTGCTGAGGGCAGAAAATGCCATGCCATTTATGTGAGTTAAACTGGGGTACAGGGATGCTCCAAGTGGCTTACAAGGATGCTCCAGAGCAGGATTTCTAACTGAAGTAGATGGGCTTGGCCTGTTTTCCATGTGGATTCACGAAGATATTGGAAAACCTAGCTGAGGAAGAACACAACAGCACACGAGGAGATGCAGGNACACTTCAATCAGAAGGTTATTTTTCCTGGCATTTGAAAATACAAGAGTGTATTTTTCATACTTTATTGGTTGTTATTCGCCTTTCATTTTTCAATAGAAATATTGGATAATAATAAGAAATATTATTATAAGAAATAAGAAAAAAGAAATTATTAAGAATAAGAATAAAGGTAGACAATATAATAAGAAGNCAGGAGGCACTGATGCAACAGCACGAGCAGGAATGCCAGAGCAGAGATGAAGGGCAGCGAGATTTGCTAAATTCATTCACTTTTGTGTCTGAAAGCCACCGCTGCCGTGCATCTTGTGACTGTGTTAAATATGCCTTGTTGGGATAATGGGATGTCAGGCAGGACAGAAAGGGTTCCAAAGCTCTCATTTTCTTCAGTGCTGAGGGCAGAAAATGCCATGCCATTTATGTGAGTTAAACTGGGGTACAGGGATGCTCCAAGTGGCTTACAAGGATGCTCCAGAGCAGGATTTCTAACTGAAGTAGATGGGCTTGGCCTGTTTTCCATGTGGATTCACGAAGATATTGGAAAACCTAGCTGAGGAAGAACACAACAGCACACGAGGAGATGCAGGCTAAGCCTGCAGACACACTGCAGTTGGCACATGCTGGATTTGCCCCTCGTGTGTGGTGGGTACCCTGCCAGAGAGCTGTGTCCAGGCACCTGCTGCTGCCTGGAAATATCCCAGGCACTATTTGGGGGACAGACCACCAATTAAAACCCCAAACCTTGTACTAGAGAAAAAAAAATCCCCAGTGTGTTCTGCAGTTCATCATCCTGTAAAGCAGACACATGGAGTGTGTTGCCCCTTATTTCACCAAGAAGCCTGTTTAGTTGTTACAGCATAAAGTTGTTCTGCATTTTTACTGCTTTTTGCTGCTTTCTCTTCACATAATTGCTGGGTGAAATAATTCCATTTGGCTGATTGATTCAGGAATTTGACTGTCACAGTGCAGGCATGACATTTGAAAATGCTTGGTAATGGACTTGAAATGTGTTGCTGTAAGTTTTAAAGTGATTTTTTGGAATGTTGAGGTGGAGCACTAATATCCCTTTGGGTAAAATCTATTGCCCCTAGAAACAATATTTTAAAGTTCACTAATATTCATGACCCCCTTCCCCTTGTAATTGCATCACTGGAAGAAAACCAATGTGCTTTACAGGCTGGTTGGAAATAGCTTTGCAAAGATTTTTACAACAGCCTGTGACAGACAGAAGTGGTTCTAGAGCAGATGAACGGCTCAAATGCAGTAAAGATCCAGCTGCAATGGGCTGGAACTCCTGTGCTCCATCTCTGCCTGGTGTCAGAGTGGCTTTCTGGCCCCATCCCTGCCTAGCCCCGATGCCTTTGGGAGCTCAAAGCACAGCCTTGCTCACATCCGTGCAGGGAAGAGCGTAGGACTGCCCTAAGAGTGCAGAGAGAGCTGGACTGCCTCCTGACCTGTTCGTGTCACGTTGGTTCCTCTGAGAGCTGAGGAAACAGCAACTGGTCAAAAATGCCAACTGGGAGTGCAATTATGTACTGAAATTCACCATTTTACTTCACACATTCATGCTGTTAGTGGGGGTGTGGCTGTGACTGAGGTCACCTCTGGTGAGTTTTTAGACTGAGGGTGGTGATCACTGAGGGCACTGTTTGCCAGCTGAACTGTGGTCTTAATGTCCCTGCCACACAGAGCACAGGAACCATTATCCCAGTGCACGGTTCAGGGTGAAATGATCCTGCTGGAATTTAAAGTTTGCAGTAGTGTGATTGTCCATGTTTGAGGAACTCAGGCCATTTTTGTCAGGTGACTGCACAGCAAAGCTCACCTTGTGGGTGGAGAGGAGCACCAGGCAGCTGCGGGCTACACCTGCCTCCCTAGAGGGGAGCAAGAGGCTGATTCCAGGTGCTGCACTGCTTGTGGCACATGCAGCAAACTGAAAATGATGAGTCTGTGTCCCCCAGTGAAAACAGGGTTGGCAGTTAAGAATATCTTTGGTTTTTTGGGGTTTTTTTTCCTTGCAAGCAGAGCAGGAAAAACCTTTAGTGAGGAATGAATGCAAACCAGCAAAATGACACTTCCATGGTCTCTTCAGCACCACCACCACCATGTTTTAACCTCTTCAATAGTGCTACAAGTTAGAGGTGGAAATTGTGTGTTTGCAACTTTAAGTGGTGGTAAATCACTAGTGATATCAAAAATGAGCAAGCAGCTCACCTGATAAAGAGGAGACGCAGTCAGTTTCTGCAGACTGTCACTCCTCAAGGACAAAAAATGTGTTTTAGAGGGAATATGCTTCAGCCAGAATAATTAGGGAAAATATAGATGAGAGCTGTATGTCTGATGGAGTTACCCTCTGCTGTTGCTCTCAGAGGGCCCTCTTGAAAATCGGATCGGTAATGGACGTTATGGAGATTTGAAAGAAAATTTGAAACATGCGACTTTTTATCTGCTTTTGATGTTACATTCAGCTGCTTTCATCTCAGAGGATAAAAGTAATTGAACAATAATCCCGAAGAGAGTCAAATACACAAATCAATAAACTGCTCTCACAGGAGAATTTATTTGATGAGCACACTGGTACCTCACACTTCCCCAGGCTCTGAGGTTTCCATTAGGTGGTCTTGCTCTCTTTAATACAGATAGTGTGCCCTGACTGGGAACATAAACAATTAATGAGGCAGATCTACTCGCTGAGTATCACCAGACAAGAACAGCTTTTTGCCTCCTTTGAGTGGCATCCTAAATCTTGAGTGTTGAAAGCTTGGCATTGTCTTTTTATTTTTGTGCTCTTTTGGGAAGTATAATGAAAGCCAAGGGCTAGTGCTTCCATTAGATGTAGTGAGAATGCAGGCTGTTGTCAGGCAAGATCCCTCTGTCAAGTGTTTTCCTACCTTGTCTGTGATGTATAGAAGAATTTTTGATCCTTTGTATTCCTTTCCTCTGCAGCACTTTCCAGTAATTTTTGATTTTTTAAAAAATCTATTATAATTTATTTTTCTGAACTATTTGTATGAATTCTTTAATAAATCACAGGACGGGTCAGGTTGGAAGGGACCACATTGGGGTCATCTGTTCCACCTCCCTGCTCCAGCAGGGCCATCCCAGAGCACCGGGCACAGGATTGTGTCCAGTCAGTTCTGGAATATCCCCAGGGAGGAGACCCCACAGCCTCTCTGGGCTCTGCTCAGGGCTGGGCACTGCCCAGGGCAGAGTTGTGCCTCCTGAGCAGGGAATTGCTGGGCCCTGCCCAGGGCAGAGTTGTGC
>VYXC01006375.1:140037-202732 GCA_013397175.1 Platysteira castanea
CTGCTGGGCCCCGCAGCAGAGCCCGGGCCCTGCCCGGAGCCCTCCCTGCAGCCAGGGACACCCAGGGCTGAGGGCCCCTCTGGGCTGGGCTCCTCTCCAGGCTGAGCAGCCCCAGCTCCCTCAGCCTTTCCCGGGCACGGAGATGCTCCCGGCCCTTGCTCAGCCCCGCAGCCTCCGCTGGCCCCGCTCCAGGAGCTCCCTGGCCCTGCTGGGCTGAGGAGCCAGAGCTGGGCACGGCACCCCAGAGGTGCCCCCAGGGCAGGGTCTCCTCCTTGATGCGCTGCCGAGGCCTCCAGCGGTTTAGGACAGTTTCTCTCTTCCACTGGTGCTCACAAAGCCACTATTTCATCAGCTATAGAAGCTCCTTCTGCCAGATCAACAAGTAGAACCACGAATATTTTTATTTTTTAAGATGTTTGTTGTTGAAGAACAGGGTTCTGAAGGAACATTGAGATTTTCTCTTGCAGGTTGTACAGAGATAAAAAGAACCCAGAGTTACAAATGAGAGAAAACCTGCCTGCAAGAGCAGTGCTTTTTCTGCTGCTCAGAATAATGGAACAGCCCCATGACTGTGTTGAGGAAGCCTCTCTTTTACTCACTATTTTGATTACCTTATTTATTTTTATAGAGATAATTTATGTTTTATCAGGATCTAGCTTCGGTGTAACTCTAAATCTCCTCCATTTAGTCCATTTGAGGATAACAGCAAAGCACACAGAGGAAGAGATAATAAAAATAAATGCATGTACGTGTTAGTAAAACAAACAGTTAAAATAAATACTTTATTTATGCATAATGAAATAAATTTGTGAAACCAGAGGGTTTACTTTTGTTTGGCAAAAACCAAGTGGTTTACCTGCTTTCTAATCTCACTTTCATTAGCATATTTAATTATGCTTTTGTATTTAATCATCAAAATCCTCAGTAATGCACATTTTGTTCCCAGCCATGGAATGCCACTGCTATGTGTATCCATGATAGATGTTTTTAATAAAATCAGTAATTACCCTTTATTGTTCTTTTAAATTGTTATTCTTTAAGTGTGTTAGGGCACAACAGGTTTGGGGTATAAGAGAAAGCAAGCTCTCATTCTGCCATTTCATAATACAATGAAAAAAATTTCCTTTAAATAGATGCTAATAAACCTTTTTTAAAAAGCAGTGCTTAATTATCTTGAAGTTGTTTACAAGTAGAGTTTTGGCAGCTCAGCTCTGGCTGCAGCAGGGCTGGGGCAGGTGTTGGGGAGGCTGTGCTGGCAGCTCAGGTCCTGCTCTCCACAGCCTGGGCTTCCCCTGGGACCTTGGCCAGCACCTGGATTTAGTCTGGGAGTGTGACAGGCACATTTTGAAACAAATGGAGGGGTCCAGATAGATCTGGGATCCATTTAAGGGCGTTGAGGTTGTTTCAAACTTGCTTTGTTTGGTTCTGTTTAGCAAAGTAGAAGTCTGAGATTGGAGGATGTTCTATGGAATTTGTAATGTATGAAATATTTTCCTTTTTTATATATATTTTCAAGTCTTGGGTTTCTTCCAGTGCAGAATTCTAAGTAAAATTTACAACTGAAACTAAACCAGATCAATTAAAAAAAAAATGAAGAGGATTTGCAGTTAACTGAATTTAAATGATTATGTTAGTTGTGGAGAGAGCTCAGTCCATGGCTTACCTAACCACATACTCCATTATCTAACTTATTTCCTGTTTCTTTTATAATAGATTCATCAGTGTGGCAGCATTCCTCCTTCTTTATTGCTCAGAGAATGCCCTAAAATAGCCTGGTCTAGTTTACCAGCTGTAATGACACCCATTTCTTTGTACATGGCTTGATCTGCAGCTGACTGTAGGCATCTCACAAACAGGTTGTTTGTTCTCTGGTGATTTTATTGTGTCAGTCTCACTCCTTTCTTCTCTCTTCTCTGTTGCAAGTCTCTCAGAACACACCTTTCTGTATAATTGCCTACTTTCAGCTCTGTCTGCACTGCTTTTGGACCAGTGATGATATCTGAAGTGGTTTAAAAGAAAGCAAAAATTAGATCCAAATATTAGGGAGATGTTCTTTCCGCAGAGAAGGGCAAAACCAAAACACTTTCACAGCACTGAAAGACTGCTGAACTCTGTTTAATCAGCATTTTCATGTCATGTCTGAAAAGGTATTTATCCCCCATTTTGGCTCAGAGGCATTGAAATGTGATGGGCAGCAGCTGTGAGAGCTGCAGGCTCAGGAGAGGAACTGTCACAGAAGGACACGATGCTCTTCAGGGATGGACAGAGTTGTCCATCCCTCAGAAATGTCTGTGCATAGGACGAGGCTGTGGGAGGTGTTCGTGGGATCTGTCAGGATCTCTTTGAGCAGCACACGCTGTGGAGGGGCTTGGTTTACCCTGAACCACCACACACACGTGAATTTTGCATTTAAGGTAAACCTCTTGATTATTTTTGCTCTGTTTGGCTTGCTACATATTTTGATAGTAGGTGTGTTTTCCTAGAGTTGTTTCACCCAGTGGAAATTAAGGGAGGAAGATGAGGAATAGGGAATAAAGGAAAGAGAGAGAAGGCTTCAGCTTTTATCTAATACCTGGAGTAAAATCCTTGTTGGACACATTTCTGTTTGATTTTCTATCCATAGACCAAGAATGCTGTCTTTGAAAAACACAAAGGAAACCTTCAAACTGCTGGTTCAAGGCCGGGCTGGGTGGGGCTTGCAGCACCCTGCTCCAGAGGAAGGTGTCCCTGCTCATGGCAGGGGGCTGGAACAAGGTTATCCTCAAGGTCCTGCCAGCCCAAGGCTTCCAGGGATTCTGTGATTATGGGTTTTGTTGCTGTTGCTTGAGAAATGGCCTCAGTTTCAATTTGTTGTGAGAGTGAAAATTCTGTGCACTTCTCCACAGCCAAAATTATATTTTGTAAATGCAAATGAATTTCAGTATTTTCCTGGGCTACAGAGAGAGGCTGTACTGTGCAGTTAGTTGGGAGAATCCAGGTTTTGGTGGCCTTACCAGCTACCAGTGCACCCAATTTTCTCTTTATCTCCTCCCAGTCTGCCTAAAGGAAGGGCTGGGGTGCCCAGATTTTGGATGGCCTGTGCTGGTTGGAGTGACTGCCTGTTGACCTCAGTGTAGGTGTGCAGAGGGAAAGGCAGGATTCACAGTTACACCTATTTTCTCTCTCTCTCTGTATCCGAAAGCATCAGTTCAGGATTCACACAAAGCTGCTGCTCATTCCATGCTCATTTTTCTTCCCTTTGTGCATTCTCAGTCTCTGAAGCCTGCTGCTGGGAAACAGAATTTAATCAGTGCACTGCTAATAAACTCTGCCTCCTGCTCTCCGTAGGGTCAGGGGACACGGGCACAGGGCCCCAGCTGAGGAGGGACATCTGCACTCGCTTCCTTTACTGTCATGTCTTCACTGACAGCAGCAATTTCTTGCAATTAGGCTCCTGCAGCAGGTACTTAACCCGGGGCAGCAGCTGATTGTCTGTATTTAACTTCACTCCTCGACTTGAGCTCTGTGTTCAAACCCCAGTGTCCCCCCATGGCTTCCGTTCCTCTCTGTTCTTCTCCTGATGAAGGGTTACAGAGCTGTGACAATTGCTATTGATAATCCAAACCAACCTTTTCTTCTCTACTCCTCACCTTGAGCGAGAGGATGGCAGCGAACAAAATGAGCTCTGTGACAGTCAATGAGGAATGAGCAAAACTGGCCTTAAAAGGCAGCTTTCCTGTGAAATTCTGATGGCAGGAAAAGCAATCTCTGGACTTTGTTTGCTCAACAATGTCTTTTTACCTGGACTGAGAACACAGATTCCACTGAAGGATCACTGGGAAAATTTGTTTCATTCAGGCCACCTAGAATCATCAAATCATTTAGGTTGGGAAAGCCCTTTAAGATCGAGTCCAAGTGTTGAACCAGCACTGCCAAGCCCCACACTAAACCACGTCCCCAGCTGCTACACCTACCTGTGTTTTAAATCCCTTCAGGGATTATGACTCCAGAAGTTCCCTGGGGAGCCCGTTCCAACACCTGACCATCCTTTCTGTGAAGAAATTTTCCTCATATCCAATCTGAACATCCTCTGGCACAACTTGAGGCCATTTCCTCTCATCCTGTCCCTTGTTCCTTGGGAGCAGAGCCTGACCCCCCCTCCCCTGGCTGTCCCCTCCTGTCAGGGCGTTATGGAAAGCCAGAAGACCCCCCCGAGCCTCCTTTCCTCCAGGCAGAGCCTTCCCAGCTCCCTCAGATGCTCCTCACAGGACTCGAGCTCCAGACCCCTCCAGACTTGCACATCCCAAGTGAAAGGTTCCTGGCTGCTGAGTGTTTCCCGCAGCCCACCCGAGTAATGGAAGGTAGCAAAGCATCACCGGGTGATGAGGTATTAAAAAATACTGTTCAGTCCTTGACTTTGATGTGAACGTTCAAAATATAATTAATGGTTCAAGCAGGCTGAAACAAAAATGCAGCATTTGCACAGTGAAATCCCAGAGACTGCAATTTTCCTTGCGTGGGTTCAAGACTTGTTTCAGTAGATCCATGGTAGCTGTTTTGTTGCTTAAGCTTCTTAAGAATTTCCTTTTTTTCCCCCTCTAAAGTCTCAGGAGACACAGAAAATTTTACTTCAGGTTATGCAGTTTACACACAATATCTGATCTCTTAAGTATTTGAATTGGGCCACTGTGTTTCTGTCTTGCTTTGGAGTGTATCTTTGTATAGTTGAAGCTGAGATATGTATTAGCAGCTTTTATTCCACTAGCTGAGTACAAAGTTACTACTTTTCAGATATTTTCTTGCATTATTTGGCAGCTATCATTCCAAGAATACAGAAATGGAGAAGTTTGTCCAGTTTCAGATATCAGCACTACCAGAGAACTGTGGATGAAGTATACATTTTCCTTTTCTTTTGGAACAAAACATTATGAAAAGGTGATGTTAGACAGTCAGGTGCCAGGAATAGGTGCTACAGACCTTTTGAGACTGAAAACTCACAGAGCTGACAGGCAGAAGGAATTATACAGAGAGGACAGTAGGACCACTGCCCTTTAAAAACAGCAATACAAAATCTCATCTTGGAAAAGGAGGTTTCAATGGCTTCTGCTGCGGAGGAAATCAGTGTGGCAATGGGAAAACATTTTCAAAATTATAAAGTCTCAGTATTCAGGAAAATAGGAGATTGAAACCAAGAGAAGAAAACCAGAGAAAATATAAAGCTTTCCAGGGCCAACTTCTATTTGTTGATTTATTTCCAGTCTAGTTTCTTCCACTCTGAACCTAAAATTTAAGTAGTTTTTACTTACTCATTCTTCCTCTACTCAAGGATCTTGATGGCCACCAGATATCAAATCTCTACATTTGCAGCCAGGGACACCTCAGGCTATGGGTGTTTGAGACCTGGTTTAGGACTGTCAGCCTGAGAACAGATGGTTCTTGTGAAAATGTGGTGTAGTGGTGTCTGCACTGTGGATTTTACCTTCTTGCTTTGTAACCCACACTCATCTCTGGTTCGCAGGCTGGTTACTCTGCCCAGAGACTCTTTCAAACTCTGTGTGTGTGATGGGCTCACAGCCCTCACGGCAAAGTTTTGGGCAGAATTAGAATCTGGTTGAGAGAAGCTTCTAACACTCAGAGTTTGGGGTTGGAAAGGAAAGGGCAAGTGTGGACAGGATGAGAAAGGAAGCTGAAAAGTGCAGGAAATCTTCCCTAGCCCAGCTTTGGGCAGAGGAGTTGGTGAGGTGATGCTGGGTCAGGTTGTTCCTTACTCACAGATACAGTCAGCACATCTGACATCAATTAACCAAACACCCTCTAATTGCTGATTCACTCCATAACGTGACTGATTTTAAGACAATAACTGGAATTAAAAAAAAAAAAGAAGGCAATATAACATTAACATGGGGGTGAATGACCATTTTCAGCTGCATTATTGTCTTGGTGTGAACGGTTTTTGCCACGTCTCAGCCACGTTCTGAGTTGGGCTCTGCAGTTGAGTGCTTGGTGTACTGCAGAGCTCAGCAGGGCAAATATCTGCATTTGCTTTTGGTTTTCTTTCCTTTGGATGCATCTTGGAATGGGGCTTGGGTTTACCAAGCCCAAGCTGGCTTTTCCATTTCAGAGACTGATGGTTGTCACTGAACCATTCTTTTGCTCACCTAATTTATCTATACAACTCATCTGCAGAAACATAAATTTCATGGATTTATAGAAAATAAATGCCTAGCACCTGATGCTAAGTATATATGTGTATATTTATGCATAAAAATTTCCTAATTTCTAAATTTTGTTGTTGTTGTTGTTGTTTGACACACAGAGTTAAAGACTCACATTTAAGAGGGGTTTTCTGGGTGCTGAGGGATTGACATGATTTATAGGGAAACCTAAACCATTTGCTAGCTTTAGACCCCATGTCTTTTAATATCTATCCTATTTCCAAAGAGTCTGCACGTGTGTGTATCTATACAAAGATGCAGAATACTTTCCCACTGCCAGTCCTTAGGGGATTTTCAGCAGTAATACAGATTATGCAGGTTGTTAAAATGTATTTTCTGCTTATGCATGAGTAGATTGAAGTTGGTGGCTGGTGCGTGCTTTACTTTCAAGAATTACTAGAAGGGTTTCTTTCCCACTTTAATTATCTCTCAAAGAAGTGTGACCGGTATTCAGGAGTTCTTCCAACTTTTTTGTTCCAATGAAAA
The DNA here is from genome assembly GCA_013397175.1 of Platysteira castanea. NCBI lineage: Eukaryota > Metazoa > Chordata > Aves > Passeriformes > Platysteira > Platysteira castanea. The sequence continues at coordinate 146,718 of VYXC01006375.1, forward strand.
TGTTTTTTTCATAGGTTGAAGTCATGAGAGAATATGAGAAGTGGGCAGAACCCTGAACTGTGCTATAAATGAAGAAACTTTATGTGAAACTGCATATTTTCTGATTACCTTGTTCAGATACATATTGAGCAAAAGAGCAAATATAAGTTGAAGAAATGTCAGATAAACAAACTGACATCTGTAGAATTTTTATGATCTGACGTCTCAAACACTGATTTTACTCACTCATCCTTCATTCTTTATATCTACATGTCTAGTGGCACATGCATTTATATTTTATATAAAGGGCAGAGTGTAGTCAGAGCGTTTGAGTTAGGCTGTTAAAAATAAATTAAGGAACAGCAGGTGAAAATGATTCCTCCACATGAATATTCAAAGTGTACCTCAGACAGATACTGTAGAAAGAATAATAAAGAGCAAAGAAACTTTGAGGGGACCAAGGCGTGGAGATGATCTGAAATTAAAGTTTTATTGGCACAAGGTTGAGATGACTCAGAAAACTTGCTCCAGGAGTGGCAGGATCTGCCTGTACACCCCACTGCCAGAACATCCAAGAGTTTAACAGATGAGGGGACTCTGGGATGTTGGAAGTCCAGCAGCTGGACCCTTAGTCTTGATTCTTTCCCTCTGGGGCTCCAATGTGAGCACAAAGAGTTTGGAGGTGGCAGGAGGGTGTAGGGGCCCTGGAACTGAATTCAAAGCTGAGAGACTTGAGTTCATTCCTTCCCCAGGGGCCATTTCCTGTGTGTTTGCATCACTTAGGGCTGGACTCACCAAGGTCGTTAAGCACTGTCAAGTAGGCCATCAACTACTGTTATTTTTTAATTTTTTTTTTGTAAAAATGAAGAAAGTGCAACTTCCCTACCCCTTACCTGATGGAATCCTCTCCCCACTGTTGGATTCAGTGAGATCTCACAGGAATCAGGAGCACAGCCACTGTTCAGGGCCTCGTGACAGAACATTTCCAGTCAAAACTCAGGAGCCAGAATGCAGCTGTGGATCCGACGTTCATTTCCCTGCCACTTTATCCATTCCACTGACAGGAGCATCCAGAACTGTGGAGCGCTGGGGCACTCCACGCATGGAAGGAAGCGCATTAATGGATGGCTGCCTTGTTCAAACATCAGATTATATTTCTATTCCTTCTCCTGCTTGCCAGATCCCGTGCACGGGCCCCAGAACGTGGAGGTGGTTGACATCCGCTCGCGGCAGCTGACGCTGCAGTGGGAGCCCTTCGGCTACGCCGTGACGCGCTGCCACAGCTACAACCTCACCGTGCACTACCAGTACGTCTTCAACCAGCAGAAATTCGAGGCGGAGGAGCTCATCCAGACTTCTTCCCACTACACCCTGCGGGGGCTCCGGCCCTTCATGACCATCAGGCTGAGGCTGGCCCTCTCCAACCCCGAGGGCAAAATGGAAAGCGAGGAGCTGGTGGTGCAGACTGAGGAGGATGGTGAGTTGTGGTGGGGTGGGCTGGCTGGGTTTTGAGGGAAGACTCATACTCCAGTTGTAAATAGCAGCATAACCCTCTGTCCCACAAGACTTGTGCAGCTTCTCTGGACAGTGTGTCTGTTTTGAGTGTAAAACTTGTAGGTTTAAATGAATTCCATTTCACGGCCATGTTCTTGAAAGGGCAAAGATCCCTGAAGTGCTTGGGCATGACAGACAGCAGTCTGAGCAGCTGTTAAACAGCTGTAAGTTCAATTCTTTGTGTTCTGAACCACCCAGCAGCTTTCTTTATCATATGGGCAAATGCAGTCCTGGTATTGATTGATTTTTCTTCTGCCTTCACAAAAGAAGTCTTCCCAGAAAATGTATAATCCCTTCCTTTCCAGAGCGTATCTTTTCTTAATAATGATATTCTGGACATCACATTTTATAGAGATCTCAGAAACTAATTAAATTGTGGCTCTTAAAGAACAGTTGTGGTTATAAAAAAACAGTTTTCTGGAGGAATTTAGGGAAAGCTTCAAAGTGTTGTTATCCCACCTGAGCTATCTCAGACCAAGGACTAAATTCCTCTGCCTGGGCTGTAGAAGTTGCTGTCCTAAGTTTCTTTCAGCTGAAAGTGGCTCCTCCAGCCCAATAAATCACATGGAGGGACACAAAAGGATGTCAGACATTTCAGAAAAATGAGCAGGGTTTTTATCAGGCAGGCTTGGGAGCACATTTAGTTGGTTATCTCCTACAGCATTAAAATTTTGCTGGAGTAGGTGGATTTTTGAGCTGGCCTTGTAGCTGTAATGAAATATAAATCTTGCATTGTTACTTTACTAAGCAAATCAGTCTTTCTTATTGATAAAGGTGTGCAGCCCAGCAGCATCTCCATGCCAAGGTGAAGTCTGGCTGTTTAGGAGGAGAGTTCTGCTGTTCTGCTGTGGGTGGAGAAGGACAAATTAAATTCGTCGCTGCTGCTCTGCTGTACTGGAATAAAATCATGCTGACATTAGTGTCATATTTTCATGGGTTCTGATTTTATTTGTCACTTAGTGGTTCCATTAGGGTATTGTTATTTGAACCAAAAGTTGAGAAATAAGCCTTTCATATTGATAGTAGCTTGGTAATGGTAGTGCCTTGAGGGATTTTAATTTTTAATTTTATTTATTTATTTTTAATACTCAGCTTCCTGTCTGGTGGCCTTTTGGTGTCTCTCATGCGTGCAGCTGGAGCTGGTGGCAGTTTTTAACACAGTTTGTTGTTTGTTTCTCTTCCCTGCAGTTCCTGGACCTGTTCCCCTGGAATCTATCCAAGGAGGACCTTTTGAAGAGAAGATCTACGTTCAGTGGAAGCCTCCAAATGAGACGAATGGCATCATTACACTCTATGAGGTGAGAGGAACAGATTGTTGTCAAGGAATATGTGCCACAGGGCCTGTCTCATGTGTGTTTAAGCCAATCCTGAGCTCCGAGACATCTCAGCAGGTGCTAAAAAAAGCCTGATTAAAATAGATAAGAATCTTCAAGATAGTCTGCTGCTACCACTGAAAAAGTTTCCCAGTTCAAAAAAGAGAAAGATTTCTTTCCAATATGTGCGGCAAAATGAGAGCCACACATTTCCCCATGTCTCAGGTGCCCTTTTTCCTTCTGCAGTAGCTCCAGGGTCTGTTTTCTTTCTTTTTTTCCTTTTTGAGGTAAAACACTCTTAGGTGTTATACCTACACACTGTAACTGATTCCTCTTTGCCTTTCCCCCCGTCGCAGCACTCGCCAGCAATATCAGCAGAATGGAAACACCAAATCTTATCTTACAGTGCTCTTTTTGAACATTTCAGTGATACGTTTGTCCATCCCAGCAATTCTCCTGATGCCAAACAAAGTGTAGAGCAGGTTATGGGATGATCACTGACCATCCTGTGCTGGATGAGAAAGATGTAAATGTGATCCCAGAGTGTATCAGGGGTGGTGTTGCTTGTGAAGGTAAGGAAGTGTTACTGCTGTCACCAGCTCCTGGTGAAACTCTCCATAATGTCGTGTACATCCAAATAAGTGGAACAGAAATGCAAAAGGAGGGACTCTTTAGGGGATCATGTGAAATGAGAGTCCTACGTGAGAAGGTGAAGGCACTTGGATTAAACAGCAGGAAGTGGTGCAGTGGTGCTGGCTGAGCGTGTGTCAGTTTATGGGTTCAGCATTTACCTCTGTAAGATCAGAGAAAGTGAAACATAATTTTGTTTTTATGGTGACACAAAACCCCTCATTGTGGCTTGTGCAGCATTGTCTGACACAGCGGGGGCAAGAACCAAAATTTCACTTTCTCTTTTGTGCTTTTTGTACAAACTTGCTTTAGAAAAGCCACAGGTGCAAGAAGCAGATCTCCCACCACCAGTGAGGTTCTCCCTGGGTTTCCTCTTCCCATCCAGCCTCTCCCTTTGGGACAGGATGTCCTGTGACGTGTCACTCCCATACCTCCTTGCCAGCACTGGCTTTCTCTGTCACAGTCAAATGGAAAAAATCAAGCAGGTTTAACATCATTGAGCATGAGCAATGGATGAAACTTTCTCCTTTACCTTCACTTTTAGGTCATCATTTGGCTCACAAAGGGTAGACTGAGTTTGATACAGCAACACTAAACAGATGAACAGAAGTTCTTCTTGATAATTTAGTGCCATTTCAGCTGGGCTGAAATCCTTGACAAAGTATGGAGTCATTGTTGGTCACTGTTGAAACATTTATGGAAATGTGTGCAGGGTGCAAATCATCTGTCAGTGCTAAAACAGAACTAACCCTCATCATTTCATGGTTTTTGAAGGTATCTGTGTAAGGAACCAGGCACTAAACCTGGCTGTATTTTAAATGAATTAACCTGAATCGAATCAGTTACGAGTTCATTTTTTTCTGGCAACACAGGTGACCTACGATAGAACATATTTAAAATAACCCAAGTCAGATGATGCAAATGATGCAAAAATAACTCCTTTTAATTTTTAAAGAAGCAGTTTCTTACTAAAATATTGCCTTGGGCTCAGCTTGTTGAAAGGACTTCAGCAATCTGAGTAGCTTTTCTGGCTGAGCAGCTGCATGAGACACTTTAATGCTTGCAGGGTTGTGATGCATCATGACAGTGCCTTTGCCCCTGAAGTCACATCATTGCTCAAGTCTCAGCAGAGGCACAAACAAATTTTTCTTTTCTGATAATGACTCTCTGCCTATTTGGCAGCTGGAGACAAAGAGAAGTCAAGGTGAATTTGAACTCTTCCTCCTTTTCCTACTCCCCCTCATCTCCATAAGGATGAACATCCAAGTGCTAGAAACACCATGAGAACCAGAGGGCCTGGAGATTGTCACGAATGAAAATGTTGTCTTTTTCTGTCCCTTCTTCCATATGAAAATTCCTACAGAACCTTTCCACTGTCCGTGGAACCCTGAGACAAGGCCATCAAAAATACAGGAGAGCAGTTGCTCATAACCTGGAGAGATGGCCAGGGCACTCTCAGGGTGGTTTGCTCCTTTGGGAACACGGGGATCCATGCAGATGGAACCCACACAATCCCTGTGCACGGTTCCTGGTGTCACTGGGAGTTCTGCTCTGTCCTGGGAGATTCAGTGATGTCCCAGTGAATTTGCACTGGAGACTCTGCCAGTGCCCTGCTGTTATTAGGGAGGAAAAAACCACAAAGGCCTGTGAGCATTTATCAAAGAAAAATTCCCTGCAAAGTATTTGTTAAGTATTATCATTTTATGAACTTGAGTTAGTGATGTCAGATCCTGCATTACACCTGGAAGTATCTGGCTAAATTCACACGCAGGAATTGTGCAACTGAGAGTCACTCAGACTCCTCTGGACACAAACCCTCTTAATAAAAACAAATAAAACCCCACCTTCTCCTCCTAGGAAATGGTTCCCTCCTCACCATCACCATCACAATCTGATTCATTGTATCCGCATGTTGTATTTTCCCTCTAATTCTGTTTAAAAAAGTGTTGTAAGCTTCTAAAATGTTTCAAAATAATTATGCTGTCTATTCTATTTACATCCCACTTGCTTTCCTTTGGGACTGATTTTCTTCTCAGGTATCATTCTGGCAGCTCCCTGCCAGATGTCCCTATAACCCAAATTGCTGTTGCAGTTTTCATAGCCACTGCTTGGGTGCCAACTGGGCTGGGATTCAGCAACACAACCTTCAGCAAGTCTTTTGGCAGCCAGAAGCACCAATTTCATAATGACTGAATACTTCTAAAGAGCCTAAACAAAATGGAAGGACCTTAATGAACCTTTTTGACTTCTGCAAGTCTCTTCTGATGGATATTTTTCCTTCTGAATGCCATTGCAGCCTTTTAACAAAGCAAGAGCGTTGCATTTAAAAGTGGTTTAAAACCCCTCTGTGTTCAGTTGCAGAGTGAATTGTTTCACTGGGTACAGAAACAGCTGGATTTTTAAACAGGGACATTTTAGATCCTTTGTAATTGCAGCTCTAGATCCTTCTCTAATTGCAGTCTCTTTCTGGGGAGCAGAAACCTCTTTTTCAAGGCAACTTGGAAAGCTCCAGGAATTACCAATCTGTTAATCAGTGCTGGAAAGATTAGGATATGAGCTGGGTGGAAAGGGAGAACGGAACAGATCGTTCTGGGGTGCTGGGGAGCCCAGCAAAGCTCACAGGTGTGTGGTGAGACAGGAGGTGTCAGTCTGTCTGTCCATCAGGGAGGGCAGTCGGGAGATGCAGCGGTTGCTGTTGGACGTAACAGAGGGAAGCCTCAAAGCCTCTAAGAGGTCCCCAGGTGGCCTCAGGGATGCAGGTACCTACAGGGGGCAGGCAGATCAATCTGTGCTCAGAAACCCCCCTGAGCAGCAGAGCTGGGCTCTGCTGGTACCTTGGTTTGGCTAAAATGCAGATGGTTCTGCACGTGTTGCTCCTGGAAGAGGCACTATTACACTGTTATTGTTCTTATTGTCTCTGGGAGCAACCTGGGTGGCACAATTTGATAATATTTCAGTAATCCTGCCCACAGTCAGTCTCCTGGCAGACTGAAAGCACCACAACTTGTTGAAATTTTTATTTTACATTTTTTTGTAACCCATCCTGAAAAGCTGCTCTGCTTTAAAATCCCTGATAATCAAATGCTGCTCATTGTCCTCCATGTGGGAGTTCAGCTTCAAAGCCTTTGTGTACAAAGACATGCAACAAAGATTTATTCCTTTTAATTTATTTTTTCCTAAGTGTGTGTAAAGTCAAACTACCATCAAACAGACTTACACTGTCATTGGGCTGCAAGGGCAATCTAATTTAAGGTCATGGACCAGCTTTGGCACTAAAATTCTTCTGCTTTTGGATGACATGAGGTTGTCTTACATGTATATATTGGCAAACTTGCATCTACAAAGTTGAAGTAGACAAAACTTATTTATATCTGCATTTTGCTGTTCCTTTGGTCAGCTGAGAGCTTTCAGGTGCACTCAGTACGTGATACTGGCTTTTGCTTCTAAATATATTTTTTGTGTGTATTCCATTTCTCAGAATTGTCAGGTTTTAAAATATTCCACCCTTAAACAGGAAGAAAGAAAAACCCACCTATCACTGCTGTTTGAAATACTTGTCCCATGGCTTGGGGGAAGGCATTGTTAGAGGTACTGCAATCCTGACAGGATATAAAGGGTGGATCCCAAATATTCAGCTCCTTGGCTGTAAAAACGGCTCCCAGACTGCTGGAGCCCTCTCAGTGAGCCATGCCTAAAGGCAATGTTGAAACAGCAAACTGTCTTTTTAAACATTGTAAGATGCAGTCCTGTAATCACTTATGTCCTCATCTTTAGGATTGTTAAATCCCTGGTGGTTTGGGGTAAAAATAAGGATGCATTTGCAGCTTCTAACTAGCTAGTTTTGTCAGTGAGTGTTTCTGAAATGCTATAAATCTCTATTTTGATGCCAGGAATAATAATACAAGGGACTTTCATACACAATTTCAGCTCTTTAATGGGATGCTTGGAGCCTAGTACATCTAATCCCAGTGGATTTGAGTTTAAATTGCACTTCAGAGGCTACAGATCCTCTTAGTTACCATGTAAAATTGCAGCCTGCCCTTCTTCATCTCTCCAGTTGCCAATATGCCATTCCTTCTCCATCACCTCACTCCCTTTTTCTCTGCTGGAGAGGTTGTTACACTCAAACTGCCTCTTCAGAGTGTCGTGCATAAGGTCAATATTTGTGGGATGCATTGCCTCTGTTTATAAAAGGGTGGAAACGAATTTCTTCCACCCTTGACCCCTGAAAGTGCATGCTTATTATAACAAAAAGCAGGATCATCTGGTGTGATAGCTATGCAGGGATATGCATCCATTTCTATTCACAGCCCTTCTCTAAGCTGTTAGGAAACCTGATTTTTTTTAGGATAAAATCTTTCCTGCTTAAAGGTGTAACAAAAAAAAAGAGTTCGCCTGGAAAAAGCTGCAAGGGTTGGGAACTCAGCTTGACTTAGTCATTTGTTTGTTTATTTAAAGGGTTTGGGGGTTTTTGTGGTTTTGAAGAGTGAAAAATGGCTCCCACAAGAAGGAATGCAACAACCACAAAACCGTGCAACCAATTTATATAAAACTCTACAGTCGCAATAGTGGAAAGATGACAATTCTCGGAAATTGCCTTCAGTGAGAAGTGGCTTTGAATGTTCCCATGAAAATCAATCAGGTTACAGCTTCTCGATTGCATTCCGTGGATGCAGGAGACTCCTGGGATGGAGCTTTCTCACTTAATCTCACTGCGCTGGGCTATGCCACACACAGCTGGGGCTGCTTTTAGCTGAACATCAGCAGAACATCCCAGAGACGCTGTCAAGGGTTCAAAACGCAGGCAATGATCAATTAAAGATGGGGTGTTGGGTCTGGCTTTATCACTCATCTGCAGGGATGTTGTTGGGAATTTTTCTCTGTTCATCTGCAGGGACGTTGTTGGGAATTACTCTTTGTTCATCTGCAGCACTAATGCTGTTTTCCTCCGACACTGGATTTTTAAGATGTAGTCTGTTGTTTGTCCAGCGTCCATGAAGGTCAATTACATCAAGAATAAGGGGTCTACTGCATCTGTGCTCTATTGAATTAGACTTCTTTAATAATCTAAAGTAGCAATGGAAGTGTGTGGCCATATATTCTCTGTTTAACTTTGAAACCCTTGTCAGCCCTACAGGAGGCTGTGTCACCCTCTCAGTGATGTGCAAGGAAAGCTGTTCACATCTACCCAGCTCAATTAGATCTGCAGTTTACAGCTCTTAGCACAGAAGTGCCCTGGAAGAGGGCTGGGCTGGCCAAAGAGAAATTGTTTATTTTATGCCTCCTGACTGTAGAATTTACTGAGCACTTGCTGAACAGGTTGGTTAAATGCTGCCAGTGTTCTGGGCTCCACTTAATAAAGATTCAGGCCAGAATATGGGAAATGAACGGTGCTGATTGCACTGATTTATTATCATTTCTTGGCAATTGAGAAGGATGATAAATCTGGGCATTGCTCGCTGTCTCAGTAGCTTGGGATGCTGTGCTAGTCACAGATCCTGTGGCTCTGTTTCTAGAACAAGGCAGGGCTCCGTGAGACAGCCTTCCAGTGAAATTTGAGGATCGCAAGGTCAAAGGAAATATCTTTCTCCCCACCCCACAACCAGTGGCATCCCACAGAGACCTCTCCCTCCCCACCCACCATGCTGTTTAATAAATTTTAATAAACTAATAGGGCTCACCAGCTCCCCATCAGCACTAAAATTCGAGGATGTGCTTGAGCGACCCCCCTGCCACACACAGGGCGTTCATTTAAGGCAGCTCTTCTGACGCTGCAAGGAAAGCACGATTTACCTGCGTGCAATAACACAGAGGGCAACAAACACAGCTGCTGTTCTGGTGAAACGGGGTGGTTTTCCTTCCCCAGCACGTTTGGAAACATCGAATGCGGTGGCAGGACTGAGGTTAGCTGGAGCTGTGCTGGTTTAAAGGGGAGCTAACAGGAATTAGGCTGGGCTCTGTCTGCCTGGCACGTCCCGGGGTGATGGCTCTGCTTGGCTGCTCCTGCTCCTCCAGCCAAGGAGGGCAGCAGCAGGGAGGATGCTCCAGATGCAGGCTGGGGGGTTACTCAGGGTTTACTCCCTGTTGGAAAGAGCCTGCTGTGTTTTATAGCTCCTGTTCCTCTCCACCCTGTCCCAGTTACTTTAAACTTAGGGAATATTTAAATGGTTTCCTAATTAGGGATGCTTTTCTGAACAAGCACCTCAAAGAGCTTTTGAACAAACTTCTTCAAATTATATAGGATTCTTAATTGTGTGTTACTCACTTGCTGTTACTTGCAAGATGTGCTTAACTTGGGAGCGTTTGTTAATGATGCTTTTTAAAATCTTATGGTTTCCAGTAGCATCTTAGGGAGAAAATGAGAGGGTTTTTCTGAGAAACTCAGATGTCAGGGTTTTTCAAATGTATGACAACCCCCAGGTAAGTAGCATGCTCGTGTTATAAATAGAATGAATCAACTGTTTAAAAAAAATTGCTTGATCAAGCTTTTCAGAAATAAAAGCATAATGTGGTCCCTTGAGCACAACAATTTCTTTGATTACCTTTTTATTGTTCTTTTGAAGCCAATAGACATGCAGTGATATAAATCCAATGCAAATGAGAAGATATTTGGTTACAACAACAGGGGTTTTTTTTAAGGAGCTGAATTATTTTAGTGTGCACGTTGCACTTTTTCTAAGCCAATAATAATATAAATGATAAGAACTGGAAAAAACCTCCAACTTAGTCTTTCTTGTAATGAAGTTCAATTTTAAAACATCCTTTTGTAGATACATCAGCATCTTGTCTTTCTGCCTTCCAGTACTTCTTTTTTCCAGAAAAAAAATGCAATTTTAGTCTGTTCTTCTTTCTTCTCTGTATTGCTCATCCAGGAGAACAGCTGATCCTTAAATCCATTTCCTCCATCTCATCTTTTCACGTGGCAGTGTACCTGTGCAGTGAAAGTACTACAAAGCTCTTTAACAACTCCATTTTCACATCTTGCAGTATTTTGTTTACCAAAATGTAGCAAATAGCTAAGCTGAAAGCAAACTGCAGCTGCATGTTTGCACTTCCTTCCTAGATTGTTGGGCTTTTTTTCTCTCTGTTTCATCTTCAGCATTGTTTAATTTAGGAAATATATATGACTGAATAATTCAGATGTGGTGGTGGCTTCATCCTGTTAATGGATGCACCCGAGGAACTTTGTAAAAGGGGAGAAGCCAGTCAAGGTGATCTTTGCATCACCTTCAGAAGCAGAATGTATGTGTGGATGCGTGGTTCCTCTTTCCTCACGGGAAATTCACCTTATTGCTGTCCTTTGTGCTTGTGTCTCAGAGCCAGTCTTTGTGCTCCTGCCATCCAGTGGACAGGATGGGTTTGGGTTTAGGTTTCTGTGCCTTGCTCATTTACCAATTTCTGTCACTTTGAGTCCTTTGCCTCCTTCTTTCCTTCTCCTTTCCCCTTCCCTGTTGGTTACTCCTTTCCCTGATCCCTGCTCTCCCTGCTGTGCAGGTGGGATGGCTGGCAGGGAGGGTGGGATGGCTTCCAGAAGGATGAAGGTTTTAGCATAGGGAGAACAACTTTTCCTTTTGCTCTCAATTCACCAGTTTTTGTCTGAAATTGGGAAAAGTGGCTTAGGGTGAGCTTGGATGCGGCTTGGAGCAACCTGGCCTGGAGGAAGGTGGCAGGGCCTAGGAATGGGATGATCTTTAAGGGCCCATCCAACCCAAACCATTCTGCGAGGCAGACACTTGACTTGGAGAATAAATGTGAATGTGTAGCTTAAGATTCAGGTGACTAAAACGACACAATCTCACAACTGTCAGCTACAAAAAGAGCTAAGACCAATGTTTGACCTACAAATGTGGCCAAACCATTTTGTCCCCACGTGGGCCTTGCTCCTGCTGCTTTCTGGTGTGCAGCAGACCCAGCAGCTGTGTGTGATGCTGGTCACACCCCTCTGTGTGGTTTGGGGATTTGTTCTCTGCCCACAGCTTTGCCTGCACCCGGTGTATCATGGCAAACCACAATGAGGTGTTGGAGACAGAGCTTTCAGCATCAAGGAAAAACTGAGGAATGAGCATGGGGATTGAATAACCGCCTCAATGCTGCAGTCCTATCAAAGCAATTTCTATAGTTGTCATTTTCTGCTATTAAGCTGAACAATGAAGCTTTCCAATAAAATCATATGAAATAACAGCTCATTAAAAGCTCTCCTTAATATATAGCATGCTAATTAATGTCAGTGGGGTGCAAGCTTGAATGGCAGAATAGACTATAATGTTTAGAAAGTAGGTAAAATAAAAGAAGATATTTTACCATTAATGACCTTTTAGTAAACCTAATGAAATCCTTAATGGCCTGAATACATTACTGAGGCGCTCCCAAGTGCTTTGCTACCAAGTCCATTCTTCCTTCTTTTCTCACAGACATTAAACTCGGCTTTGTTTATAGAAAACAAAAAGCAATAACATCCCAAGGAGATATGAACAGGAAGAAAGAGTCTGTGCAAAAGGAGAGCAGAGGAGACTTCTCAGCCCTGCTGTCCCTTCCCCTGGCCAGCACTGGGTGCAGGCCCCTGTTGTATCCTGCCTCGGCTGTGCTGCCTGTGTTTGTGCTCAGGTTTAATTGCGCCGTGTTTGCGTGGCTCTCAGTAAATAGGCCAGGGAGCAAACGGGCCTCTTTTATTCCTGGGGTCTCCCTGGGTTAACTTCCATATTCATTCCTAATGAATGGCTGCGCTCTGGCTTTTTATACTCCCACCAGCCATGCTGTGCTTGTGCTGTGACTCAATTAAAGGACTTTATTCTGCAGGGCTTTTAGTCTTTCACGTGTTGCCAGCCTTAAATATAACTTGCAAATGCTGATTAACTCTGCCTTAGCCTTATCCCAAAAGAAGTATGACAAGAATGGAAAAATGAAAGGCCTTTGCTTCCTCCTGTTTCCTGGATGAAGTTTAGGGGGCTGGGGAAGGTTGTAAGTGCAATAATTGCCTGGCTTAAAGTGAGTTTTAAGATGGAAAATGTCCCCATTCATCTGGTCATAAAATACATTCTTCAGTTCTTTATTTTTTCAGCACTGAAGAAGGATCAGGATTGTTCACCAACCTGTCCACCAACTCTTTCCTGTCATTAGAAGATAACTTCCTTCAAATTACTCCCTTTGTGTCATACTTGGTGCAATTAACTTTAGTTTCCTACCCCAAAATGTCTGAAACTCCCTGATAAGATTGAACCTCAGTCCATCCCAGCTGCAATCTGAAGTCACCTGCAGTAATAATTGTTCCTCAGAAGCAGAGGCGGTTGGGGAATCTCAGAAAAGAGCCCCTGGCTTGCTGTGCAATCATGTTTCAATCAGCTTCATGGAACCATGAAATGGTTTGTCCCCCTGACGTTCCTACGCTCCAGAGCACACACTCTGCTGGGCAAGTTAATTCCTTGTTTGGCTCCAAGCACAAAAAGAGCTTCTGGCTTCCCCTCCCATCCCAGCAAACCAAGGAGGAAAGGAGCACAAATCACCTTGAAATCAGAATTTGAGAGCGTAGAAGCATCAGCCAGCCCTGTTTTGTTTTCCCAGTCATCCAGTGAGAATCGTGGTGCTTCAGGAGAAAGATCCCCAGGCTGCTGGCTGCGTACAGGGGGGCTTGGATGAGTGACAAAGCCAGCAGTGGTGAAGACCAGGTGGTGATCAAAGAGCTGCAGGAATTGTGAAAGTCTGACAGGAAGGAGAGCCCAGCCAGTGCCTTGGTAATGTGGTGTCCTCTTGGATGTTGGAGTCAACTCCTCTCTTCTGGAGCTGGGAAAAGGAAGATGCAGTGAAGACCCAGTCCTGAGGCAGTGAAGGATATTCCTTTTCAGACACCTGCAAGGGAGGTCTGGTCATGTCTTGACAGAATTTAATCCTGTTTCAAACTTCCTCATTTCCGGAATAGTTTGGTCTTCCATCATAAGTGAAACTTCATTCAAAACAAATCCAAAATCAGCTCACCAGTGAAAATTCTAGGAACCCTTTCATACACCTGAGTCTTGTCCCGGGAAAATTTACATGTGTGACAGTTTTGTATTTTGTGTTGAAATGTCCCCAGTTTGGGGTCATTCTGAATTTCAGGTCTGAAACCCTTCTGCTGATGGAAGTGATTCATTAATCCCTGGGCGTCCACGGGCCAACTCTAAAGCTCACAGGAAGGAATCGAGAAAAGCAAGGCTGTGTCTGGGAAGACACAATAAAGACGCTCTCACACCTGCCAGGTTCAGCAGAAAAGAGGGAATAATAATGTTTATTATTGACATATCTCACATTCTTATACACGTCCCAGCTCCACAAGGGATTGGAGGACATGTTACTTCCTCCTCAATCCCACTGGAGAAGAAAGATGCTCATCAAAGTTCTCTTATCACAAAAGGAATGAAAACCAGAAAATACCGTTAAGTAAACATTGGCTATTATTTACATGAAACTGTGTGAAAGAATCTGACTCCAAGGTTAAAAACAGAAGGCTTAGCAAAAACCAGGGGAACACAAGGCTATTGCTGTTGTCCTTGAAATGCTTCCACAAGGCCCATATCTTGAAGAGAAACTCTGAGAGAGCACACAAACTAGAAAATATCTAGTAATAAAATAAAATAAAACAACTTCCCTCTGCTGAAACAGCAAAAGGTTCTTCTATCCAAACTTATGTTGTCTTTTAGAATGAGTGATTTTCCCTAAGGCCCACACCTGGGTGCTTTTCCAGAGTCAGGAATGTGGTCCCCAAACTGCAGGGCAAGCTCAGGGCTTTTCTCCTCCATGAGCTCCTGCCCAGGACAGGTCCCATGCAAGGGTGATGTCCAGCTCTGCCCCTGGCTGCAGTCCTGGCAGCAGAGCAATGGGAAGTGGTGAGGTTTATTTGTTTATTTTCTTTTGCACAGAGCACAGGTGCCTTGTGGCTGCCCAATAATTATTAGTTTGTCTACTGGAGAAGAGAAATCCAAACACAAGTCATGCATACAGAACTCCTGCATGTTACTGTCTAGAACATTTTTCCTTTTAGTGCTTGACAAGTTCCTTTTTCCACTGAGCCCAAAGGTTTTTCTGAGCTATTTAACTTTGTCTCCGTGACAGTGTTGAACTTGCACTAAATTTGAAGGGGAAAAAAAGTGCATATACAGCATTACTAACTTGCCATTTTCTTATTTAGGCCACAGACAAATTAGAAATTATTCAGGTTATCCAGACAAAAGCTACATCCTCACCAACCCATCATCCTTATTACGGGTGAACTTTGTGAACTCCTTCATGCAGCTGCTGAGCAATCACTGCTGCTTGGTGGATGCAGCTCTGTCCTTTCCCTCACACTCTAATCTTTCTCTCATTATATTTTATGAAATCTGTCTTCTAACACCCCTCATTCCAGAAACATTCTGTCTCCTTTCCAAACTTCTCTCTAGAGCAGAGAACAGGTTTGCAGCTAGATAAACCCATGGCTTCAGCTTTCAGAGGAGTCACCAGCAAGAGACAAGTCTGTGCTGGAGTGACACTGAAGTTGCAGCAACCTTGGCTTGGGCAGGAGTGATGAGACACAGCCCTGGGCTATAAATTGCAGTGCCTTGGGATCGAGGGGAATTCGTTCTGCTTTGCCTGAGGCAGAGGTCTGCCATGCTGTCAGCTGAGTTTCTCAGACTCTCCTTTTCCTCTGCCGTGGTAATAAGTACCAAGAAAGCTGCCTGTGAAAGGCTTTCGAGGAAATCCCTTGTTACCTGCTACTGGTTTAACTTGTGTAATCCCAGCAGCAGCAGCAGAGGGACATCTACTTCTGGCTGCTTTGCTGACAGGTTTAAATGAAGACTGTGGACTTTGTGGGACTTTGGAACAGCCTTTCTGGACCACGAGAAATTCCCTGCAGCTACAGTGGTTTGCTCTGTGTTGTCGAGGGAAGGATGACAATCGATGAGCTGCAGTTCTGCCTGCTGCATGGAGATCTTGGTGTTTTCCTTTGTTTGCCACTGAGATCCTCAGTGGCAGGAGAGAAAAACCATCTCAATGTGTCCAATATTTCTAACAAGGAAACATGGCAGCAGTGGCTCTTTTTTATTTCCCCAAGAAATCTGATAAAGAGGAAGCCCTAGTGAAGCATTCAAGCCCAGGAAGAATCAAGATGTGTAGTTTACCCACTGCTTTTTCATGTCATTACATGATTGCTTTAGCAGCTTCCCTCCTCACGGGCTCCACTCACAGCTCAGTGACCAAGTTATTTGCTGGGATTTAACACAGTGCTGTCCAAACAGAGTATCTGTGAACATAATCCTTAATGATGTGCTGGGGGCACACACTGCTTGTGGAAGTCTTGCCTGTGATTAATCAATTAAACATAAGATAAACCTAACAGAGTTTTGGTAGACGATTCGAAACCTGCCGAGGCTGAACGTGCATCTGTTTTGTTTGCAGTTCCGCACTGGTGTTTCAGTGTTGTCTGAAATTAGATAAGCACAGAAATAAAATAACTCTCCAACTGTTGCTCTCACAGTGGGTCTTTTAGGAGTGACAGCAGCTGCTTTTTGGAGGAAGACACCTTTTTGTACCCATAGTACATTTATTGTACAGACCTGGAGAGCAGGGATTTGACACTCGTGCCAGTCGGTGTGCAGGTGGGTAAGAGATTGTGGTTTGAGTTTGCAGATCTCTGTGTTACTGTGCTGAGCAGTCCTGGAGGAGACTGGCAGAATTGTCATCTGGTCAGGAGACCTCGGAGTCCTCACCAGTCTATTACAGGTCTTTTCAGAGCTTATGGGCTGTGTCAGTGTGGGTGAGAGAACCGCCGGCAGCTCTCGGGCAGTGAAGTGCTCCCGTTGGATGACACCACTCCCTTCAGGAGCCCTGCTTGCTGTGAGTCCTCCCAGAAAAATGCAGACGTGCTGCCCCTGAGCACCCAGGTGCTGGCATCCTGTGCAGTGCCTGTCTGTACCCTCTCCCCAGGTGAACAGAGGGAAATAAAAGAACAGCAGAAGCAATGGACAGCTCTGAATTAGCTTTCATGCTCGTCGTAACTGTTGGAAGAGGCGGCGTTTCAGAAGATAGAGATGCATTTTATTTTTCATTTACTTCCCTTCAGAAGATGTGGTGGCTCCTACTGAGGATGTTTCTGGGAGTTCATACTGAAAAAGGACAGCTAATAATTTATGGGAAGACCACTTTCCTCTGCATCCTGTTCTCACCTAAAGGGATGCAGGATTTGGGCAGAACACTCTGTGACGTGGCTTGTGCAGCTTTTACCAATATGAAAGTCTCTAAATTTACTGTTTATAAATATTTCTGCATATAAATTAGTGATTATAAAGATTGCCTGCAGCTAAAACAGTCTGTTACAACCCATTCAGCCTTGTCTGCCCCTCAGAGAGCCATTGTTTTGCTGAGGAAGGTAACAGATGAGGAGACAGAGCTCTTCTCTGAGGTGACACTTGTTTTTCCTACTTGCCATTGCAGGCAGATATGTCTCTGGATATAAATGTAGAGGAAGATCTCTTGCCTTCTGTTCAGCAGCTTTTTCTTTTCATGCTCAAGTCCCTAGAGGGAAATATGCTCCAGTGGATTGGGACTCTTGCTAGGTATCAATGCAGTCTTCTGCTGTTAAATTAAAATTAACATCACTGCCAAGAACCTGCTGTGTTCAGGAGTCAATGTCACACATTTGAGGCAGGGACAAGAGATGACCACAGAAGAGCTGATGGGTTCCTGCCTTCTTTTCAAAATTTGGAAGCTGAGTTGATGGCTAGATAAGTTTTGTAGCTCAAGAAGCCTAATCTCTTTGCAGGTATCTATGTAAATCTGACTCGAGTCTGACTTCTAGAGAGATTTCTGGGGTCATCCCTTTCATTCAGGACACTGCAAGAACTGCCTGGGCTGTCGAATTTTTGGGTGCACTTGCACCCAAGGTCTAAATACTATGGTAGCAGACTCATCTAACAACAGCAGACTTGGAGTTTGATCATCAGTTTCACAGAATCACAGAATATTCTGAGTTGCAAGGGACTCACAAGGATCATCAAGTCCAGCCTTTAAGTGAATGGCCCACAAAGGGGTTGAACCACCAACCGTGGTGTTTTTAGCACCACGCTCTGACCAGCTGAGCTAATCTCAGGCTCTCTTCACTAAAACTGGCTTTTCTTCCCTTTTTTTCTCCTGGTTTGTAGCTGTAGCTGGGCATTGTCCCTGCTCAACGCCATTGCCTGGAAATGTTGCCTTTTCCTCAGCCTCTTTGGGGTGCTACAGACACTGCAAAGGGACAGTCTGTGTGAGGGACCTCGTGTTGTATCCCAGTGTCTCTAACAAGTGTTTCTAGCAGCTGTGTTCTCAGCTCATTGATTTTTGCCAATGCGACAGTGAAAATAAAAGTAACTGTACCAGGGAGTGAAAAAAGGGTGAACAAAAAGCCCACAGACCTCCCAGTGTCTGAAACTAAGCCAGTCCTTGCTGCGAGAGTGGGAAGAGTCCTCTCTCTGCAGATGAGTTCTGCGAGCGGCAGGTCATGCAGACATCAGAGACTGTGAAATAATGACTTTGTGTCAGAGTGTGGCTTGTGCTCTTGTACTTCCATTACTTCTCTTCCCACTCAGAGTACTCATTGTACCATACTTCCCACAGGATAAACATATCTGGAATGGAAATGCCTGGCTGTATCCTCATAGAGGAGCTCCTAATTGCAGGCAGGATCCTGAGGTTATGATGACAGTGCTGCATGAATGCCAAGTGCTACTTTCCAGAAGGGTTCCTACAGACTGAATTCTGCCTTCTCTTGCGTCTGTTCACGTCAGCATTTTGCGGTCAAGTTGTTTCCATGATGGGCATTGTTTTCAGCGGGCATCTTGACTTTTGCAGTGCTCTGGGTAGATCTGTCTCACCATTCTCACTCTAAGAGCTGAATACTTTGAGCTGCAGAATGCGAGTTATTAACAGCAGCTCTCCATGGGTCTGTTTGTGACCGTAGTGCATAGCCTGGACGTAGTAGGTGGATGTTGTTTGGGGAGGCAGATGCAGTTGTGGGAAATAGCTGAGTAAAGTAATACTTCTGGAGGGAGCTGGACTGTCTTTTTCATGGACATTTCAGCTGCACACTGTGAGGAGTGAAAAGCTCTCGGTGAGAAGTTGTTGCCAGCCTTGTACAGGAGCACCCTGCGCTTCCCTGGCCCTTCCTCCCGTGCTGCTCACGTTGGGTTTGTGCAACTCGGCTCAGAGAAACGGGGTAAAAAAAGTAACAGGGCACATTTAGCCTGCAGAACCAACATGGGAGAGACAGGAGATGAGCTGGGCCTAGGACTAGGAAATGGATTTGCAGGGCTGGAGCTGCAGAGGTGAAGTGCTCTGCAAACGCAGCTCTCACAAACAGCCCAGGGTCAGGAGGGTTTCCCCCTTTGCAGCAGCTGAGGTTTTGGTTCAGTATTTTCTTTGCCAACTTCAATGCAGATTACTAAATTCAAGCCATTAAGAGTGAAAGTCTGTAATCCATGTGTAATTTTTAAAAATTGCTTAAAAGTAAGATTGTAATTAGTTCAGCAGGAGGCAATTTTTTTTTAAAAAAGGTGTTGCACCATGAAAACTAATAGAACCTTGATGCAATATTCAGTGTGCCTGGGCCTGTTTTTAGTTATGCTGGTTTTCTCCAGAAATGGCCCATAAAAATTTATATTATTTTAGAGCTTTAATTAGCTAAGTATGTAAATTAAAATAAATAAGAGTTTTGGAGACATTCAGAGGGGAAGAAAAGACAATATGAATGTTCCTTCTAATTCTTATTTAGATGAAGAGTAATTATTTCCTTTGCTGTTAAATCACCTTTTCTTTTTCTCACTCGATCCATGACTTTTCTCTCTCCTAACAGAACCTTGGGATTTTATTCCCAACACTTTGGCCCTGTCATTCTGCTTTATTAAACTGGCAGTTTGTTTGAACACTTCAGTTACTCATTAAATTTTACATTTTCTCTAGCTGTATTAATCACTGCTTTTTACGAACTGGGAATGTAAATGATCCCTTTGCCATCTACGCCGTGGGATAATTTGCCTTTGTAAGAACTCCTCAGCATTTCATGCAGTTTTCCTAGGCTTGTGATAAGTGGGGTTTTTTCCCTTCACTGCAAGATTTACTTTGGATCCTGCTTTTTACTGTTGTTTTCCACAAAGCAATTCCCCCCAAAAGTCAGATTTTCATAAAACTAACAGTCCTGTTTACGTGCTGCTCTGGCATTAAACTGTGCATATGCAAATGGCAAAATGCAAATGTGGGAATGTGCTAAAGGAGCCACTCTGTGGCTCGGGGAGAGCAATTGCTTCTCTCAAATCCCCAAGCGTTCCTGTCGTGCTCACGCAGATGGAAACTGGCTTAAATCCCTTGGGAAAATTTAGCTCCCAGAGATCAATACCGTGTGAGCGTGGCACAAAGAGCCACAGAGATTCCATCGCTGATAACCCAGCTGCGGTGTGACACGGGGACAGCAGCCAGGGGATGTGGTGAGGCAGGGAAATGTCTGTGTCTCTCTCCTGGTGTTTTACACTCGGCTGTTCCCAGCAGATTTCCTCACAAACGTGAAGGCTTTGCAGTGAGGAGCTCTAGAAGAAACGGCCTGGTTGTCTCAAGAGCTGGGGAAGGGAGTCCAGTGCTCCGGGTAGGGTAGATGGGATTAGGATCACACGGAGCCTCATTCCTCTCCACAGCTCAGGAGGATGAGGAAACGATCATAGAATAAACTGAGCTAGGAGGCACCCACAGGATCACCCAGTCCCATCCCTGGCCCTGCCCAGACACCCCAACAACCCCACCCTGGGCATCCCTGGCAGCACTGTCCAAACGCTCCTGGAGCTCTGGCAGCCTCGGGGCCGTGCCCATTCCCTGGGGAGCCTGGGCAGAGCCCATTTGGTCCCACCCACACTCCAATAAAACTCTGGGATTAGTAGCCCATGGCACTGTCCCTGTAACTCTGGCTGTAGGGAATCTGGCCCTGAAAAGGAGATGAAGCATTTAGTTTAGGAAAAGTTTACATGTGCACAAGGGCCCCGGAGTTGCTCCAAGACTGCTGTAATTTCTCCAGTATCGCAGTTTATCCAGTTTTATCAGTGAAGACTCAATCTAGGTTTGAGAAATGCCAAACCTGGGAGAACTGAGCAGCTTCCCCATGGAGCAATAGGCTTCCCTTGGCAAATGGTTGTGATGTAGAAAACAGCAATGTGTTTAGGTCTGAGAGCTACACTCAGATGTTCCCTGTGCCAACCTGAGCTCCCCGGGATAGTTCAGGTCTTCTCTCTGTTCCCAAGATCTGTGCAACACAGGCATCTCACACTTTAGGGACAAAATTAACTGACTGGGGATCCTGGGACTTTCTGAAGCCAGAGGACAATTAGATTTCGCTGCCTGGAAGGGTCAGAGAGGATGAGAATGACCAGACTGCTCATGTCAGAATAAAAGAGGGGAGAGACTTGAAGTGCCAAGGGACTGAGCTGTCGCAGGGCAAAGGCTCAGGACCGATGGGTTTTATCTGGCTGGATGCTGAGGCAGTGACTGCAGAGTTGCTGCTCTCTGCACCCGCCAGGCTCTGTGTGCGTGTGTTTGAGTCAAAGAGATCAAAACACACTTAGGCTGCTGCGTCTTTCGGCAACATCTTTCATGCAAATTGTGGCTTTTTTTCCAATAAATTACCCTTAATTTGAATCAATAAAAAAATCTGCCTTTCCATTACTGTGTGATGGCTCTCTCTGGCTCCCTAGTGAATTCACAAATCTGTTTCATGTTGAAGCCTCCAAATTATTTTGATGAGAAATAAGGCGAAGCAGTATAAACTAAGTTTTCTGCATGACTTTTCAGGACCAGGTGTCTGCACTCTAATTTGCCACATTTTGATGCCACCCTCCTTGTGTTTTAGGCATGGGAGCTGAAGCTGAGTCTCATTCAAATTTGTGTTCTCGTTATTGCTATTCAGAGCCTGAATACTTGCTGGTGAAAGGCTCTAATACTCCAGTAAGTCCAGGAGCAGCTGCTAAGTCTATTTAAATTAGACTTTGTACCAAGCTCAAATTGTCAATAAAGGATCTTTTTCCTTCTCTAAAATTCGCTGATATTTTTTGCCAGGGTAAGTTTAGGCAGCAACCACCTGAAGGTATTTTATTTACCTTGTAGGTATGGGTAAGCATAATATTTCTCACACTTTTTATTTGAAGCCTATTGCTATCTTCATGGACTTACCTGATTTGGAAAACTCATTTCAGGGGTCTGTAAAATCCTGAAATCGGGCTAGAAGAACCTTGTGCAAAATACTTTATTCACAGCTTTGATATGTCCAATAACAAGCAATTATTTTTATGTTCTTTGAGGCTGAACCACTGTAAGGCTTTGAGGTTGAAACCATGAATCACTTGAGACAATCAGAAAATAAAGGCTTGCACTGATCAAGGGCTTTTTTCGCTGAAATTACAACTCAAGCTTGACCACAAATAGACATCCCTTCTCTAGTGGTGGCATTTTTAGATTTCTGAAGTCTGTGTTGTGAGTCCTACAGGAATTGGTGTATCCTCTACCCATTTTGATTTGTGGAAACCCCTGGACTTCTTTCGTTCCCCTGGAATATTTCTTACGAAGGTGAAGACCACTGTACAGCAAATTTAACTATCCTGGCTGGCTTGTTTTTTAGTCATCTTTAAAACAGTCTGCAGAGTGTCAGACATCCAGAAAAAAAAAAATTTAAATAAATGATGTTAGGATTTGAAAAGTGTGATCTGGGTGGATGGAGGAGAATGTGGCATCAGAATGATTTGCTGCATGAATCACTGTGACTAAGTGTCCTCTACGTACTTGCCTGGGGTTGCAAAAGTCTGGAATCAGAGCCTGAGGGGAGTTCCTGCCTTTTCCTCCCCTGGCCCTGCTGCAGTCACTCTGCAGCGTAGGAAGCACAGCTCAGGGTCACGGTGACTGGATACGTGGGACAGTGTGGGAGAGAGTACTGAGAGAAATGTCTTAGAGGGAGAAAATACCCACCACTTCTAGTTCTGCACTCCTCTAATTGTGCTTTATAATTGGAACCCAATAAGTACACTTTGAAAAGTGCCTGAGCTGTTCAGGCTGAGTTTTATTCTGCAGTTCCCAGCATGGGAAGGCCAAGTCTGCATCTGCAGCAATTAACCTTGGTCACCTCCTCACCAGCACAAGTTAAAAACTCGAGGCTTCCTCTGCTTGCTCACCCGGGCACCGCTGCTCTGCCCCTGCCCCTGCTCCAGCTCCGTGTCCAGGGCTGGCCCAGCAGAGGTGTTGGCCCTGTGGCTTTCCTTGACAAGGAGCAGTGGCACCGAGGAGCCAAACTGCTTTCCTCCCCTTCTGCCCTCTGCAAACACTTCTGGAGTCAGAGGGAAAGCAGGAATGCAGAGCACTGCACCAAACAGGACAGGCCCAGAGCACTGCACCAAACAGGACAGGCCCAGAGCACGTTCCATGTGGAGCTCCTGGAGACACCCTTGCCAAGGGGGAGCTCTCCAAAAGAGTCTCCAAAGAGCTGAGGTTCATTCTTTATGAAGGTTTTTCTCCCTATTCATAAAGCAGAGGTGGAGCTAGTCAGACTCATCTCATTTTACATCTCATTAGTGAAAGGGAAGAAGTGGCAGAGCGAGATAACCCTAAAAGGGGAGTTGGAACAATAAATTGGATTATTTTAAAGTTCGTCCTTTGAGGCTCTGAGCTGTGAAGATTTTTAATGCCAACTAAAGCAATTCAAAGTATCTTTGGAGCATCACAGGGGTGGAGTGAAGAGTGCTCAGAGTATTGCTGCTAGGTGGGGAACAAAAAAAAGGAGGTTGAACCAATCTAATGAATTATCCAATAAACACAATTTATGGTTGACTATATTCCTACAGATGAAGTAGCAGGAAAATCCAATAGACTATTAAAAAAGGGAACAGAAAAGTATCTTTTTTCACTCCTGTTTGGAACTCGAGAGCAGGCAAGTGTAATGAAGTACAGCAAGTGCATTATGCCAAGAGTTTTGCAAAACATTTTTAAAGTGTGATTGAAATGTTTTCGTGTGGATTGGAAGCTGATTACAGAACTATAAAACCAGAACTGGAGTTGAGAGGTATCTAAAGATCTTAACAGTTCACTTTTCGTTCGTGAGGTCTCCACACTGTGCCTTCAGAAAACAAAATAACACAGCTGAAATAAACCTCACAATGTAAAATGGACCATAATGCACATAATACACTTATTTTTGTGCTAGTCAGTGTCTGAGTGAATGCCTATGTTTTCTCAAATTGAGTAAAATACAAAAACCAATGTAGCATGGGGAGAAAGGTCTGGAACTGGCTTTAGTTTGTCCTTGTGTGAGCAAAATGATTCAGCCTCTGCTCTGGGTGCTGTGTGAGGCCTTTGCTGCTGTGGTTCCTGGAGCTTCCCATTTGGACACGTATCCCACCCTGTGGACCAGCAGTTATATTTGAAGACAGCTGGATTTTAGGAAATGAAGAGATATTTACACAGAACATTCAGAACATTACACAAAGAGCGGGGTCATGGTATATTTTTCCCCCTCCAGCCTTGTTTTTAGTGGATAAGGGGCCCATAGGCATTGGATTTTTAGGCCTTATTCTCTAAACAGCCCTGTCTGGCCAGTCCTTTCCAGTGTCCTGTGCCCAGGTCAGGTGGCCCCAGTGATCCTGTGATGAGTTGAAGAGGGACATTGCCTCAGCTTCTGACTTTGGAACACATTTTCTGCATTTGCTGTGTGTTTTCTCCCTCTACAACGAGTATTTAGTTGTTCAATGAGACGTAGTGCACTTGGAGCTAACGGGTAGGTCAGAGACACCTTTGTGTGGGCAGTCACTTAAAAAAAAATGGAAACATTTGTTTTGGTAGGAATTTTTAACTTGCTTTATACACTGTGGATTTTACAGCCTCTGGCTTCTGGGAAAATATAGTTCAGGTAAATAAAACAGAAAACTTACTGCAGCAAACCTGATTGGAGACGACCTCTTCTACGATGGTAATGGGATTTTATTCATGTAGTACCTAATGTGTCAGCAAAAGCTATATCCCAGGTATTCACCCCAAAGCAGTTCTGTCCTGAGGAACAAAGGATGTTGTTTTTCCAAGGTGATGGAGGATTTCCAGATGTCTTCTGACTTTGGATTATCCCCAGGACGTTAGAAAAGCAGGTCCAGGGTTTATCCAAGAGGGTATTGGCTGCAGTGAGTTTATTTAGCAGAAGTTGCAAACAGTCAGTGCACAAATGAAAGGCCTCTGGGTGTGGGCACTGGGAAGTCTTTGAAAGGCTCTGTTATGTAGGCACAGGGTTTGTTCTTTCTGATGATTCGTTTTTATTAGAGAGGAAACCAAAATGGCAGTGTCAAGTGCCCCTGAGAGAGGGAGGGAGCAGAAACTTTCCAGCAAGGGTGGGAAGGAGGAGGATGTTATGAGAGGAGTTCAGAAGTTTAGGGGAGTTAAATGGCTTTTGCAAAGGAAAATGTAGAATGAATCCTTTATATTCCAGCTGATACAACCTGTATATAGTTGAGATGTAGAAGGAAAAGGTTCAGAAAACATTTTTGGGATTGGGACAGATTGTGTTGTTTACCTTCAGGTTCAGCTTCTGTGCTGCTCTGAGATGGGCTTTGGGGAGCTCTACCTCCCCTTGTCCCTTTCCCCACCTCCACCCCATGGATGGGCCTGGATTCCTCCCCTTTTACCCCACTGTTACAGCGGGATGGGGCCAGCAGGGACCTCTGCAAACCCCAGCTCCAGCCCGGGCTGAGCAATATTCACGGGAACTCCAACCTTGTCTACCTTTGCAGAGCTGCTCAGGAAAACGTCTCCCATCTTGCTATAAATACCAACACGCAGGACGGCCTCTTCAGCACTAAATTCCAAGCGAATATTTTGCATATGAAAATTTATTTTCTTCACTGTTATCTAGCTCAAAGCTGACCATTTTTCAGTTAGAATGTTGCAGAAGCAACTTGGCTTTTTTTTCTGCTGGCCGAAGCAGTTCAGGTGGATTTATTTGCTATTACTTAGAGCATTAAAACAAGGTTTTGTACATTGGCTTCAGGAGGAATTTCTTGCCCCCTTATTTATGGCAGGTGTGCATTAATGGGGGAGCTGGTTTGGCTTCCATTCTGTTTTGTAAGGCTGATTTAGACTTGCAGCAGTTGTCAAAATCTTTGCAACTGGCCAAACTATTTTTGGCAATTGTGCTAGACAGGAAGGGTGAAGATATTAATTTAAAAATTTGGGAAATGGGTTGGAAAATTGCACAGCCTATTTTCATCCTACACTTACTTCATACGGGTTGGGGTTTTTTTCTCTTTCTGGTGAAAAAAATCCAAAGTTGGAACAACTTGATGGTGTAGGTTGAGAGGCAACTGTAAAAAGTGCAGTCGGAGTCATTGTTTTAACACACAATGTCAAAAAATGGTTGTACCTGCTCTTGTGATGCTTTGTCTCTCTGGTAAGGCAAACTGAGTGTGCAAAGAGCATGGTGAGGTACGGGCAATCAGATGAATTTGTGATAGCAAAGCATGGCCACTTTTACATATTGTTCATGGATACTTGGGGTTTGAGGTGTGTTCAGTTCTGCTCTAAGCCTGAAAATTGTAAGATAAAAACCAAAAAGAAAGGACAAAAAAAAAATCGACAGAGAAAAGTTAAGTTTTGGTTTAATAGGTGTCAAAAGTGATTTACAAGTGAGTTCTCATCCTTAGTGCTCTGCAATTCCTTCATTGAAAAATAATTTTTAATTTTTTGTGTGAGTGTTCAAAGGTCGATCTCGGGATAAGAACAGAGCTCTGGGCTTGATTCACTTATCCCCTGCTTTTGAGATGAGAGTGTAGAGATGCACTTCAGATCCCCTCGGCAGGAAAGGAGGCTAAATGTGTGTTTGAAGGGCTTGCTGGGCTCAGAATATTGGCTTTCGTGCTTCCAGTTCCTGTTCTGAGTGCTCCTCCTGCCCTTCATCCCTTGCAGATGTATCCAGGTGTGCAGCCAGGCTTCTTGTGGTGCTCGTGTCTTAGGAATATTAAGGCCTTTGTAAGACTTCTCACATGGTTTGGGGTTAAAGCTCTGATCAGTCTGTGCTGCTTTTGCTTCTGTGTAAATCACCTTCAATCTGTGGCAAGGTCAGTAATGTTCATAGAATCCTGCAATGGTTTGGGTTGGAAACAACCTTAAAGCTCATTTTGTTCCACCCCCTGCCATGGGCACATCAAGCAATCAGGGATCATCCTGGAGGAGAAAAGGCTCAGAGGAGACCTTAGAGCACTTTCCAGTACCTAAAGGGGCTATAAGAGAGTTAGAGAGAGGCTTTGGATGAAGGCATGGAGTGATAGGACAGGGGAAAATGGTTTTAAATCGAAAGAGGGCAGAGATTTAGATCAGATATTAGGAAGAAATTCTTTAGTAAGAGGGTTGTGCAGCACTGGAGCTGGTCACTGAGAGAAGCTGTGGCTGCCCCTGGATCCCTGGAAGTGCCCAAGGCCAGGCTGGACAGGGCTTGGAGCGACCTGGGACAGTGGAAGGTGTCCCTGCCCATGGCAGGGGGTGGCACTGGATGGGCTTTAAGGTCCCTTCCAACCCAAACCATTCTGTGGTTCTTTGAACTGAGTCTCTACTATTACATTCCTTACACTTAACAGGGTGTTGTAGAGGGATCGTGCCTGTCTCCTATTCCCTTCAAGAAAACAAGCAGCTCTGATAATATATGTGGAAAAGAAGGGATTCCTTATGTTCTTCGTGCCTTATCTTTCACACCCAAGTGAGGCTTGTGCTGGAATGTGAAAATGGAGGTGAGCTAGACAAAATATTAGCATGCTTTGATGCAAAACACAGATCTGAGTCCTCCACCTCCGACACTCTCAGCTTTGAACTTGAAATCGAATGTAGAGCCCACGTTCTGGGCCCTGGTTGTTTATGATTTACACTCTGCTTGATAGCAGCCTTGGAACTGGAAGTGGCAAGTGCCACCAGACAGTCACACTGTAAACAGGGATGGGGACCGTGCCAGTCTCCATGCGGCTGGGAACCTGGAGTGGAATCTCTGTTGCAGGAGCAGAATCTCTGTAACTACTTAAGATTACAAAACAACAGTTAGATTCCACCTTTAGAAAGCAAATGATCTTTAACTGACTGCTGAAACTGTGGTTTGCCAGGATTAAATGTAGGATTAATGCCTGAAAGTAAAGATTTCTGCAGAAAAAGCAGTATAACCAAAGTCTGGGCTTTGCCTCACAGACCTGTACCTGCTTTTTGCTCTTGGGTTCAGCGGGCAGTGACTCTGTAATTCACTCCCTGTATTGCATCAGCTCCTCAAAACACCAACAGCTGCCCATGCAGTGAGGTTTTACTGTGGAAGTTTGGTTCTGAGAGTGACCCCAAGCAAGGGGCGGGGGAGGAGAAAAGAGCTGATTTTCATTCTCCAGCGAGTTTCAGGCTGGGGAAGGTGTTGGCTTGCCAGGTTTGAATTGAGAAGTGCTGGTTGTCCTTATCCAGCTTGGTGCTCAGAGCTGTCACTGCAGGGCAGGGCACAATTAAACCTTCCTGGCTCAGGCTGGGGAGGAGCCACATCCTGCACTGCTGGTGCTGGGCTGATCTGTCTGAGGAATAAGATTATAATTTTAAAAGTATCATATGGATCTTGTTGTCAAGTCCAGGTGGAGAGCAGGAAGGGAAGGCTGTGGTTGGGAATGGATGTTTCTTCCAGTTCTTTCCATTGAAATCTGAAGCTGCTTTTGATATTGGGTAAGTTAGGGACAACACAACTCGGGTTCAAAAAGATGACTTTTGGAAACTCATTGTTGACTACGTGAGAATAAATCCATATGTAGTACGAACTATGGATAAGCATTATAAAATTTCTTGAAGGTCAGTGGTGCCCCACATGAAAGTGAGATGTTCAGAAGAGCATCCTCTCCTTGAACACCCTCTCCACATGCTGAATTCTAAATAAAACATTTCCAGCAGACACCCTGAGCTGCAGCTGGTTTTCTTCCATCATAAAAACCTGGTCTAGTGGAAGGGCCCCCTGCCCACGGCAGTGAGTTTGGAACAAGTTGATGTTTAAGGTCCCTTCCAAGCCAAACCACTCTGTGATAAAAGTCATTTTCATGGTTAACTCACATTGCACGTGGCATCTTAACACCTGGCTTGAGGAACACTGCTTCCCCGAGGCAGCAACTAGGGAAATGAATGGTTATGTTTGTATAACTTTGAGTTCAAGGATTTTTCTGTCAGACTTGAATGCATCAGTTGATTTGTGTTTATTTTTGGGATACGGGGGAAAATGAAGTTTTCCTGTAGGCTTTATTAGAGCATGGAGTGGAATATGTAAGGCAAGATTTAAAACTAAATAGCCTGTTGTTTCCTGAGGTGTTTTCAATCATGAAGCCTTGCAGTTGGTTTCCCCTCCCCTCCATCTGCAGTGCTGAACCCTGTGAAACACATCCAGCTCTCCGCTGATACCTGACTCCCTTATCTCTGCACTCTTATGAATTGCAGAATGTTTTCTAGCCCCAGAAAATCACACTTTGCCTGTGACAAAATTCTTCCTCATCTATTTGTGAAGTCTTGTGCCAAGCCTGTTGTGAATTTGAAGCGAGTGGCGTGGCAAAGCACAGGGGAAGGTTCCTGGTTGCTGTGGGCTGCAGGTGCTGGGCAGGAGCACAGCCTGGCACTCACGGAGCTGCTCTGTGTTGGGTGTGAGGGCACTGGGGCTGGGCTCCTGGCAGCTGAACACTGAACATTTCTAAAGCTGTCTAAGGAGGATTTAAACACCACGAAGTCAGGCTTGTTCACAGCTGAGTCTGCCTGGGTGTCATCTGGTTAAATAGAAGTGACTCTAGCTCCAGAGAGGATTATGCAGTTGGGACCGAAGTGGTTTTCAAAATGAGAATTGTAGAATCCCAGAATGGTCTGGGTTGGATGGGACCCTAAAGCTCATTTTGCCATGGTCAGGGACACCTTGCACTAGACCAGGCTGCTCACAGCCCCATCCAACTTGGAACTTAAACACCTCCAGGGATGGGGTGTCCACAAACTCTCCGGGCAACCTGTGCCAGTTTATCTCCACTCTTATCGTAAAAATTTCTTCACAATATCAAATCTCAATCATTCCCCCTTGTCCTATCACTGCATGCCCTTGTGAAAAGTCCCTCTCCAGAAGGCTCCACTTTAAAAAAAACCCTGGGAATTAAAGCTGGGACTGGTTTGCAGCTTTAATTTTCTTGGATGCCAGCAGCTGTGTTGTTTCAGTGGGTTTGGTCCCAGCCTTTCCATCAGCTGAGCAGGGAGCTGAGCAGCAGGACCAGAGGGACCTGGTGGCAGGACACAGTCCCACAGGGCAGGGGAGGCTGAGCACAGCCCTGGTGTGGGAAGTGACTCCAGACAATGGAATTTTCTGGTCGGATGGACAGGCTGCCTCCTCCTCTTCTGCTTGCTGAGCAGTGCTGGAGAAGCTGACACTTGTGACAGTCACTGGGATCCTTATTCCCAGTGCAGCCACCTCCCCGTGCCCTGTGTGCTGTATGGTATGATAAGAACCAAGGGATAAAAAAAGGCTTGATTCCAGGTCTTGCTTCACAAGACCAGGAGTGAGTTCAAAAAGCAGCAAGAAGTCAGAAAAAGCTTTTCTTCTGGCTCAGTAAAGGGACAGACACCAGTGAGGGTGTCCCTGCAGACCCTGCTCCTGACCTTGGCACACTCATGCATGGAGTGGCTGTGTCATCTTCCTTGTTCTGCCTCCTCTCTTGTCCATAGCAAGAGATTGTTTTAGTCTGGAGGCATTGCTAAGTGGAAAAGGGGAGAAAAAATAGTATTTTCTATATAGAGAGAGCTACTGCAGCTACCTGTGAGCTCCAAATCATCCCCAGATAGGAGGGGTTGCAGGAGGGGTGTGGAGTGACAGAATGGGCTGTTTTATAAGGACAGGCACATAAAATATTGCTGGGAATGTAGGGGAATAATGCAATGGATTTATAGGCTTCAAATGCCTTCCCCAAACTGCTATGCAGGCTGTCACTAAAATGGAAAATAGATATAAGGTTGTATAATGTATCCAGAAAGTAGTGTGTGATTTAACAGCAGTACTTACCATTTGCATTGAAACAGGCTGCAATTGCTAAAATCAGAGGGGGAGCTTAAAGTCCTAATGTCTGATGGTGGATATGGCTGTAGAGAGCAAAATTCTGCTCACTGGGGTTGATTAATTCCATATGACAAAAGATATAAGATAAAGTGGTCTGCATACTGGGATCAATTGCTGTGGGAAGAAACATATGAGCATATTTTTTTTTCCCTTGACTGGCAAGCTCTCAATCCTGAGACACTGGAGGGTTCTGCCCTCAGTTTTAAGGTTATGAACACACGAAATCCTGACAACTCTGTTATTCATCAGGGTGAAATCTTACTCATATGTACCAAATGTATGGGGAGGCTAGATGGATCTATCAGCCGTGATTTAAGCAGAATATTCTGCCTTGTTAATTTATTTATTTAAGAGGATTAAAGAGAGTCTGAACAGCCATCCCGGGTTCCCTGAGGATTTTAGCAGTGCAGGGCAAGAAGGGCCATTACAATGGAGTGATGAGATCTTTATCACAATGTGTTCTTGTCTCAAGCTTAGGGCCTCGTGTTCGTGCCATAATAGGCTCTTCCAGAGGAACTTCTAAACCCAAAGTTAATTCATCACATCTCTTGATGGTCTATTTTACTGTTTAATTACCACATTTTTAACAATATGTACCCTTTTTGCTATAAGGATTTTTTAACCTCTAATTTTCAACTCTTGCTGGCGTTTCTGTGTCAGAAAGCACAGGACAAAGCACTTTTTTCCTCCACCATGCCAAGCAGGAGTAAAATTCACCAGATTTGTGCGCTTGTGCACTTGCTTGTTTTGAAAAATCCAAGTGGGTTATTTTTGTTATTTTTTTAATTATGTGGTTTTTTCTCTTGCAATGGGAAATAAACTTGTACTTCCTAGTTTAGTTAATACCTCTGCTATAGTCTCTCCCTCCCCATGAAAGTTTTATGTCCTTGTAAGAGAAGCTCTGCAGTCACAGACGATGACAGCAAAGCATTCTCATCTCCCCAGAAAATTGTGTTAAATTGGGCCCTGTGAAGGAGAGAAGAGCTGTGCTCGTGCTCTCAGTATTACATCTGCATCTCTGGGGTTGTTACCAGAGCTCAGTGATTTCAAGGAGTTAATACCCTGAACTTTAAAGTGGATAAAAAGCAGAGGGGGAAATGGAATGAAAGGGGCTGCCTCTGCTTAATGGGGCCTAGAGTGCACTGGCACAGGTTGCCTAAACAACAACCAGCACTGAACTTGCTCACCAGCCTACTTCTTTATGCTGATCGTTTCTTATTTTATTCTCCACAGTCTATCACAGCAATTATACATCACTGAGCACCTGGACATTAAACCTTTGAAGCCTTTTTTTATCATTTCCAGTAGACTCGAACTTGTACCGTTGGCCTGTTTTACTTTTTACAAAGAATCTGGACTCATGTAGCCAAATTTTGCACAGTTGACCAGGGATTTCAGCATCTGAGCATCTCCTGAATACATCACTCCTGTCCAGCTGGGAGGAACCCAGGCTCAGTGTTCTGCCCCTCTTGTGCTGGTGGGAAAATTGCTGTTCTTTTTTCTTCTGTGTTCATTCACCGTTTGACTTTCTCATTTTTTTCAAATTTACTGCTTTTATTGCTTCAGTATGAGAAGCATTTAATCAACTCAGTGAAGGAGGTTCCAAGGAAGATTCAGGATTTATTAATATGTATTTCTTTGCCTGACTTTGCTGTGTTTAGAATCATAGCAGTGTTGGCCACTAAAATTTTCCTTGGGACCATCAAGTTCCCCTGGAGCTGACGTGTAAACTCTCCATTCCCTATGGAAACCCTGGACAGGCTTTCCAGTTTGCAGAGGAAAGACAACTTTCCACTTAGGACAGTGCCTGGCCTGTAGAGGAGATCAGGAAGGTGATTAAAAACCATCAAGTTTCAGTCTTGTGAGAAATTTCCTCATCTTTGTATTTGCATTTATTCTGCATCAGAATGCAAGTAAATATTTTCAGTTTTTCCAACCAGAATATATTTTTGAGTATTTTTTTCTGTTTGTTTTCTGTCTCTGCTTTGAAACTTTTAAATTAATACTATTGCTTCTTTTTTTTTTTTTGGAGAATACAGAAGTATTAGATGGCTCAGCTTGTCTTTAAAATAGATTTTTTAAAAATAATTTAGAACAGCTGCTTTCGAGCGATTGAGTCGTCTCATTTTTTTAGATTAGAATCTCTTGTTTGTTTTGTAATGAAATGCTTTGACACTGGGAACGAGAAATTAAGATAAATATTCAGCATACAAACCACAAGAAAGGTGTTTTTTCCAGCATCCTTCTTGTTCCAGGGAAGTGCCATATTTCTTCTCCAGACATGTTTTTGTGCTTTTATAAATTACTCCAGAGCCGGAAATTTCCACGGTTTCTTGAAAATTTTTCACTCTCTGCTTCCCTGCAATTTCTCTTGCTTCAGAAAATTGAGTTTAAATCAGTTAAGAAGCCTGGAAACTTCTCGATACCTTCCTTTTAGCAGGCTATAATTTGGTGGAGGACACTTTTACACAGGAAAATGAGCATAAAAGTGTCATATTAACCTCTCTAGAAGAAATCTTCCCACCCAGGGCTATGGACACGCACAGATCCGCGTGTGTGGCACTGCTCCGTTATTCCAGCGGGGAATCCCAGCGGGGGCGGCCCCTGGAGCGGGGGCTGAGGCTGTGCTGGCAGGGCAGGGCAGGGGTGAGTGCCAGGCCAGCTTTGGGACACGCTGCTGGCAGGGCAGGGGTGAGTGCCAGGCCAGCTTTGGGACACGCTGCTGGCAGGGCAGGGGTGAGTGCCAGGCCAGCTTTGGGACACGCTGCTGGCAGGGCAGGGGTGAGTGCCAGGCCAGCTTTGGGACACGCTGCTGGCAGGGCAGGGGTGAGTGCCAGGCCAGCTTTGGGACACGCTGCTGGCAGGGCAGGGGTGAGTGCCAGGCCAGCTTTGGGACACGCTGCTGGCAGGGCAGGGGTGAGTGCCAGGCCAGCTTTGGGACACGCTGCTGGCAGGGCAGGGGTGAGTGCCAGGCCAGCTTTGGGACACGCTGCTGGCAGGGCAGGGGTGAGTGCCAGGCCAGCTTTGGGACACGCTGCTGGCAGGGGAGGGGTGAGTGCCAGGCCAGCTTTGGGACACGCTGCTGGCAAGGGCAGGGGTGAGTGCCAGGCCCGCTTTGGGACACGCTGCTGGCAAGGGCAGCTGTGGCCGCAGCTGAGGTGGCAGCTGCTGTCGCTACGCCTGCAGGTCCGGAGAGGAATAAGGCTGAGACAGAGCTCTCAGATGTTAATCCACACTCAGGGCAGCACTAATAGCTAGGAAACTGCAGGTAGCTCACTTGGAAGAGAAGAATGATTGGGTTTTTTTGTTTTTTCCCTGAGCTGGAAGGGTTTGCTCGCTTTTCCGAACGGGCAGCTCTGCTTCCAAGGCTGCTTCCTCTGGTTCACGCGGGGTTTGGCTGCTTAACCAGCAGCACTCAGCAATTACAGAAACCCACAGGTGTCTCAGGCACACGGATGTTTGTGTAGGGGAGTGTGGAAGCCCTGGTTTTATAAGTGGCAGCCAGAGACTCAGAGAACATCAGCTCCTGGTGGTGGTGAGGGGAGTCTACCCAGAGGTGGGCACGCAGCCCAGGGGCTCCCGGCAGGGTCTGTGTGCCCTTTCCTGCCCACCCCAGTCATTCAGAGCCCTCCTCGTGGGGAGCAGAGGACAGCCCAGCCCTGATGAGAGCAAGAACTGGCCGCTGTGTTGTGTCTGGGAAAACACAATAAAGACGCTCTCACACCTGCCAGGTTTAGCAGAAAGGAGGGGGAAGGACCCCTTTATTTACATATGTCACATTCTTATACAATTTTGAACTCCACAAGGGATTGGAGAACATGTCACTTCCTCCTCAATCCCACTGGAGAAAAAAGATGCTCATCAAACTTCTCTTATCACAAAAGGAATGAAAAACAGAAAATACCGTTAAGTAAACATTGGCCATTATTTACATGAAACTGTGAGAAAGAATCTGACTCCAAGGTTAAAAACAGAAGGCTTTAGCAAAAACCAGGGCAACACTGTGTCTGCAGCATTTGCACTTAGCAGCCCTTAAATGTTTCTGCTGATGGACTGAGTGAAACTGGGCACAGGCACAGCTTTGCACTGTTGTGTTTCTGTTCTCTGTGCTGCATCCAGGTACTGCTCATGTGTTAAAAGTCAAATGTTCTGTTTTGGGGACAAGGATGGTTTCCTCTTTCCACACCACCTGGTTTAACAGGGTCCACACCTACTGGGAAGAGACTCTGCTGCAGAAAAAATAACCTCACATTTGGCTGTGCCACGAATCTCTCTGCTGGAGTTTATATATCCTGAAAAGAGTCTTGGGAAATGCTGAAGTCTGATTTGAGTGAGCAGTTGCCCTGAAAATTGACCCACACTACAATATCAAACTGGGGACATTCTCTCAAGTGCTGTTTCCCCTCTCTCTCCTTCTGGTGAGTTGACCCAGGTTGTTCTAAGGTCCCTTGTACTCATTCTCTGCTATAATCAACAGAAAAATAAAGACTGGGTTGGTTTGTTTGTTTTTTAAAATCAGTGAGTTGTTTTTTTCTTCAGTTGCTTTTTTCTTCTTGAAAGCTTTTCTAGCTCTTTTTGCCTTGAGGGGATAGGTTTTTTTGAGGTTTTTTAATAAGGAAAAATAACTGTTTCTGTAGTGATTTTAGAACTGCTGAAGGTAGCTGAATACATTTATTTATATGGATGGAGATCAAGGATGCGTGCATCTTGCACTTGTATTTATAGCCTTCTGTATAATGTGCTTGAAAATAAATACCATCGATTTTGCATAGGCCACTGCCTGACCTGGGCACCCTGTGAATGTGCTTTTCAGTGCCTCAGGTGTAGGAACTTCCCTTTCTTTTTCCCCAATTCCCATGTTGCTGATTCCCCTTTGTAGTTTTATAGAATAGCTATTTCTCTAGCTCTTGATGTGCCAGTAGAGCATACAAGATTGCATTGCCTCATTCCTACATAACATTAAATTAAATGCATTTTTCTTTCTGGATTTTAGCTTTGGTATGGACAGGGTCTTGTCTCTTGATTTAAGTATTTGTTTCTCAATTTAATTCCAGTGGTCTTTTTGTGGATTCCCTTGTTTGAAGTGCCTTGATGCAGTGAGAACTCTCAGAATACTGTCCCATGCCATGCTGGTTCTTGACTCCCTGAGTAAAAGGGACTGGGTGTGGAGATTTTCCTCCTGCTTTTAATTTTTTGTTTATTTTAAGAACCATTATGCTCAGGTGTCTCTCTTTCTCAGGTGTCTGGCACGTAACAAAAATTTAAAACTAGGTTGTAATTCCTGGAAAAATTAGCTGGTTTTCAATGAAATCACCTACAAGCTGTCTAATTATAATTCTTTCAAGAGTTCTGCTTCTGTGCTTTCTTCCTGCTGGTGTAATTCATGTCCCTTCTCTGTTGCACTGCCTTATCTTGGGTGTCAGCTCCGTCTAAATTGTTCTTCTCTGTCCAAATAACAGGATTCGCATGCCCTCACCCTTTTCTGGTGTCAGTAACATCAGTCTCGGTCTCTTATTTCTCCGGTTATTATTAAAGCCTCCCTTTTTAAACACTGGATATTTATTTTTCCTCAAAATGCAACATTTTCCTCCTGTCATAAAGTAAGGGACTTTTAAGATTTTCAAAGGCTCTTTCAGAAAAGCTGGGAATTAGATTCTTGTGGAGACCTTAATAAAAAATTGAAGACTTCATGTATTAACATACATTGATTTATTCATAGTGTTTCATTACAAATAAGTGAGGATCCCATAATATCAAAAAAGGTTAGGAGAGCAGCAGAGCACGGTACATTATATTGACAGCTCTATTGAAATTGAGCTGCCTTGGGATTGAATTTGGAACTCAGGCAAGGAACTGGCTGGTAAATAAGTCATGAGTTTTCCTTGCAAGTGTCTGTATATCACGAGGGTTGCCATGGGTGAGCAGCCTGAGCTGGAGCAGGTTTCCAGGTGTGCTGGCAGCAGCACCAGGTGCATTCAGGACATCCCGCCAGGTCTGGAACCCTGCTGGCTTATCCCAGGTGTCAACCAGGCATTGCACCACACGTCAATCTGCACTCTGAGGCTCAGAGGGAGGGGAGGGAAAGGATGGCAGGAGCTCGTTTCCACAGAGAGAAGGGCTTTTGTCTAAAGACGTGATGATATTTGTTTCATTTAAAGATATCATTTCATTTCATCCTGTTCTTTGTAGCACAGGAAAAGGCTTCCAAAGCTTTTGTTGTCAGAAAAAGGCTGCCATTGTTTTCAGCTGCCTTTTGAGGAGATGATTTGCCAAAAGGAACCGTATCCACGTTTGCACCGAGGGTTTTCATAACCTGTGGGGGCTTGCAGGGGCGATGCTCATGAAAATCCTGCCGGTCGTGCTGTGTGCTCTGGTTTGACTACAGAAGTTCTGAGCCTGGGAACAAAAAGCAATTCTTTGCATCTTTTGTTGTAAACCGGCACATGCTGAGGCTTTAGCGGAGGGAGGAAATTAGTTTTTCCCTAAGTAAAGCCTTGGAAAAATTTTCATGTTTGTTTGACAGCACCCAAATACAAAACCACTCACGGGAGATACTGAAATAATCCTGAAGTAATACCTGTCCTTGTGTTTGCAGCTGAGCCTCTGGAGAGGTGACAAAAAGGGGAGCAGAGAGAGGCCGGGTGGAGAAGGCCCCTCATCACCTCGCTGTCCTTGTTCTCCATTTGCAGATCACCTACAAAGCCGTGGGGTCTCTGGATCCCAGTGCCGACCTGTCCAGCCAAAGAGGGAAAGTCTTCAAGCTGAGGAACGAGACCCATCACCTCTTTGTGGGACTGTACCCAGG
Source organism: Platysteira castanea (assembly GCA_013397175.1). Lineage (NCBI taxonomy): Eukaryota > Metazoa > Chordata > Aves > Passeriformes > Platysteira > Platysteira castanea. The sequence continues at coordinate 184,114 of VYXC01006375.1, forward strand.
CACTACCTACTCATTCACCATCAAAGCCAGCACGGTCAAGGGCTTTGGGCCACCCATCACCACCCGGATTGCAACTAAGATTTCAGGTACTGCTTTGGAGAAGAAGAAAAAATAAAACTTTCTAGGGATTTGTTCTTTAGACTCAAAGCTGATGCATAAAATTATCAAAAATACTCAGTTTAATGTCTGTCCCAAGTTTCACAAGGCAGAGTTTTGAAACAGCCAGAAACCTTCGTTTATTTGGGCTACAAATAGTTAATGGGTTAACTCATGAGTGCCCTAAATATCTCTGGATATCTGTGGAGCATTTTAAATGAGAATCATCATTAGTTCTTCAAATGAACTACCCTTATAGTAATTATTGTTAGCATTATCTGCCTGGCTGGGGAAGCTCCTTCCATAATGTGGTTTTTATTTTCAAGATGTACCAAAATGGATGAAATGAAGTAATGGAATTAATAGTGCAAAGAGACTAAAAATAAAGGAGGAAAGCTGTTTTCCCTGGGTTTTTTTTATGAGTAAGAGCAGAGGGAGGGCTTGAGGCACACAAGAATATGAAAGGTGCTAAAATGAGGAGGCCTCGCAAAGGGAACATGTGGAAAAAAAAAGAGGAAACAGGCCAAAAATATATGGATAAAGGGTCAGTAGTGATGATATTGGGCAGATATATGTGGATTTTAACATTTAGTTGATAGCACTAAAATAGATTCTCTAACAGGGAGAAAAGTTGACTTTTTTTTCGCTATTTTAACTGTTTTTTCAGTAAAGTCAAAATAAACGTCTGGAACATTCAGGACTCTGGTAATGCTTGAAATTACGGCTGGGTGCTGTAGAAAAGAGTGCACTACAGTATAGATTTTCCACGGCCCTATTTCAAAATTGGTTAATAATAGCAAGTTGTGAGCAGTAAGTGGCAGGGTAAATTTTAAGGAAGCAAAGCATGTCCCTTCCCTGTGCTCGGGGTCTGAACCCTTCACATTTATCACTAAAGCCCTGAACCACTTGAAGTAAAAGCCACTAAGTGGCCAAGCAGCTCCACGGGCTGTTGGGGTTTCTGCAGCCCTGCTGTGAAGGGACAGGACAGTGTGCACTCTATTCCCTTGTGACCAGAGAAATAAAAACTCACAGCAAAGGTCTGGGGGCTTTTCCCCAATCCCATTTCTTTGCATTTTATTATTCCATGGGTGCTCAAATTGTGTCAGCAAGCCTGCATGAGTGCCAACTATATGCACACTGAGCTTGGTTTATTGACCTTTTTACCCCCAATCTTCCAAGGATCTGGCTCCCAACAGGTGGGTACGACCTCCATGCCAGCATTTGGGTAGTCTCTGACATTGGATTATTTCATTGCACGGTCAAGTTTTTGACACATTTTCCAAAGAATTTGAAAACTACCATTAAATTTGCTCTAGGAGGCAGCCTTGGGGTTATTAGGGAGAAGGATTTCTGCGTTGACAGGAATGGCCTTGTGAAGCTGTATTTTTTTTTCAAATGGACAAACACCTGTGCTGTAGCAATGTGTATTTGTTTGTGTGCATGCACTAAGCTGTGCAATCTGTCCCCTCTGGCCAGAGCAGAGGTTCAGCAATTCCTGCTGTGCCATCGTGGCCTGTAGGTCAAGGGAGGGGGTTTTCCTCCTCTGCCCTGCCCTCATGAGACCTCACCTGGAGCACTGAAACCAGCTCTGGGGTCCTCAGCCCAGGAAGGACATGGAGCTGTTGGATCAGGTGCAGAGGAGGCCACGGAGATGCTGTGAGGGCTGGAGAGCTGGGGGTGCTCACCTGGAGAAGAGAAGGCTCTGGGCTGACCTTGTTGCAGCCTTTTACAGTAGTACCTAAAGGGGCTCCAGGAGAGCTGGAGAGGGACTTGGGACAAGGGCCTGGAGGGACAGGACTAGGGGGAATGGTTTTAACCTGAGAGAGGGCAGGGTTAGGTTGGATGTTAGGAAGAAATTCTTCCCTGTGAGGGTGGGGAGGCCCTGGCACAGGATGCCCAGAGAAGCTGTGCCCAAGGAGGTGCCCAAGGCCAGTCTGGAGAGGGCTTGGAGCAACCTGGGGTAGTGGAAGGTGTCCCTGCCATGGCAGGGGGTTGGAAGTGCATGATCTTTAAGATCCCTTCCAACCCAAACCATTGTGTGCTCTCCAGCATCTCCAGTGATCTCTGGTGTAGAAGAGCGCTGTGACAAGTGTCCTTTCAGTGAGTCACTGCTTCCCCTTGATGCAGAGCACCTTATTCCAGAGAAATCCTTCTTAAGCTGTTGACATTCGTTCTGAACGTATTCCCAGCTTATTGACAGGGAAGCCAGCAGCTGAGCTGATAATAGCAGCTCCCATTCTTGACAGTTTTCAGGCATTTAGATAAAAATCCTGATTGTAAACAGGATTACAGTGGAAATCACTATGAGAGGATTAAATATAGGATCCCCCACAATGCAGCTTGCCCTTGTGGGCTACAGATGAACTATTTGTGTGAATTCTTCTGTTTGCTTTATACTTTAAAGTTATTTCAGCAAAACCTGCGTCTTTGGAACAAATTTGGTACTGCTCTGAGCTCAGGATCCCTTCAGGTCTTCAGCAGTACAGTTTGTCCCAAACAGATGCCTGCTCCTGGGGAAGGAAGAAGTGATGTAATAAGTAAAATACATTTCCTAAGGAAAGCTGTCCTACTTTCATGGAATGGTCCTAAGAGAAGAGAACAAAGCAGAAGGAGAAAGTAGAGTTTGGCTGAGTGGGTTTTTATTCAGTGGGTTTCTGTATTGCTTGGGGGAACACATCAGAGATGGGGATGCCATGGCTGGGCACTGCCCGAGGCTGGCATTGGGGTCTCTGCCTGTTGAGTCAGCAGCACTAAAGCACCGGGGTAGAATGTCCTGGGTTTGGGTGCAAAAATAACCTGGCTAATTTGTGCTCTTCTCTTTTCATCTTTTGTGCTTCCTAGCACACCCTCCAGCTAATCTAGGGGACACAGCTTAAGCCTGTGTATTAAAAACTCCTAAGATGTGAGAGGGCTAATCCACTGACCAGAAGAGGGAAGAAGATTCAGGATTCAGGGGTGCTTTTCTTAGCTCCACCACTGATTCACTCATCTTAATAGTTTGGATTTTTTTTAAATGCCTATGCAGTTTTCTTTCCTCACCTTTAAAACTGAAAGAATGAGTTCAAAGGATTACTAAGTCCTAAATATTCAAGACAGGATTTTTAAAGCCAGTTTGAAGATTGTCCCATTCCCGTTTAATTTGAATGGAAAAAGAGTGTACAAATATTTAAGCAGTTTTGATCATTCTGGTCATAACACTGGGAAGTATGTTGATATTTCGTTTGAGAAATGTGAATATAATGTTGCCATCACTACCAAAAGCAGTGGTTTGCGCATAATGAGAGCGTTCTCTTTGTTCTGCTGCAGCACCGTCCATGCCGGAGTACGACACGGACTCTCCCCTCAACGAGACTGACACCACCATCACTGTCATGCTGAAGCCTGCCCAGTCCCGGGGAGCACCTGTCAGGTGGGTGTTTTGTCTTTTCTTTTCATTCTCCCCCCGTCTCCTTCCTCCCCAGGCTTCCCTCACTCCTCTCTCATTCTCCTCTGATAATGGAGCTGCTGAAAGCAAGCGCTGACGAAAAGGCCAGCTCAGCTGTTGGCTCTGCCTTTCACAGCCTCCTTTCATGAATGCCTCAGCCTCCTTGCCTCCCGCTGTTAACCTCCAGGAAGGATTGCTGCTGGCACTGTCGGGGTTATTACCCTCTCAGCATCACTTCAGATGCCTCTGCAGTGCTGGAGCACAGCGGGATGTGGGGCTGGGTACTGAGCATCCCCATGCGATGGTGGAGGAGGCTCCAGGTCTCCCTCCTGCCCTCTCTTCCATGATGAACAAGGCCTGATGGTAACTCTTGCAGGAATACTGCATTGTCTTTAATGCTTGTGGGTTTATTTGCTCAGTTTCTGGATCTCACATTCGTAATCCAGCTGTGCTGCTGGGCTGGCTGTGCTGTGAAGCAGTAATTTAGTCCAGGAAAAGGGAATTCTGGTTTAGAGAGGCTTTGCTAGCTTAGACAAGCAGGTCCTGCTGCAGAATAGAGGATTTACAGAAACACAGAATCACGAAGGTTGGAAAAGACCTCCGAGACCTTTGAGTCCAACCTTTTACCACTTCCCACCTTGTCAATCAGACCAGAGATCTGAATTCCATCTGCAGTCATTTCTTGAACACCTCCAGGGATGGGGACTACACCACTTCTGTGGGCAGCCCCTTCCAATGCCTGACCTCCCTTTCTGTGAAGAAATTCCTCCTGATGTCCAGACTAAACCTCTTCTGGCACAGCTCGGGACCATTTCCTCTCCTCCTGTCCCTGTTCCTTGGGAGCAGAGCCCGATCCCCACCTGGATGCCCCCTCCTGTCAGGGAGCTGTGGAGAGCCAGAACGTCCCCCTGAGCCTCCTTTTCTCCAGGTTACACAGCCCCAGCTGCTCCTCACACCACTGAGTCTCCAGCCCCTTCCCCAGCTCCGTTCCCTTCCCTGGACACGCTCCAGCCCCTCAAGGTCTCTCTTGCAGGGAGGGGCCAGGACTCAAGGTGTGACCTCACCAGTGCCAAGTACAGGGGTGCCATCCCTCCGCTGGTCATTTAGGGCATGGAGCTGCCCAGGCACCCACGGAATGGAGCGGGCACCTTGCAGGAAACTTTGGTGCCTGTCTGAGCAGGGTCCTGCTCTGGACAGTGAGATGCTGATGTGGGACACTCCCCTGCAGGCTGCTCCCTGACTCTCTCCTCACTCTGTTCCATCTCAGTGAGTTTGTGTTTGGTACCAGCACAGATGAACAAATTTCCCTTTTAAGGCAACGCTGCCTTATCTGTTGCTGGCAGGAGTGCCAGCTGCTCCCTCATCCTGCCACTCACCCTGCCAGGCTCCTCTGCTGACAGCAGCAGTTGGAATCACCCATGAAAACAGTGGGTCCTGCCTTGCAGAGGCATCCAGCAGGTATCCATTACCTCCCTATGGGATCTCCAAGCTTTTACCCCCAGTTTTCACAAGAGTCTCTTGAAGTTTTTCCCATGGGTGTTATTTTTAAGACACCATGGTTTCTTCTTTCACAATGCTTGGGTTTCTGTGTCCCACTGACAGGTTCTTGCTGCTTTTGAAGGATGCTCACTAAGTATTCAGGGGCATATTTCTCCAGATGCAAACTACTGGATATAATTAAATATCCTGTAACAGCTGGTGGTCCCCCAACTCTGTCGTGGCTTGGCCCCAAATTGCATTGACAGGCTTAAACAAAAAATTCTGTTCTTTAAGACTAAGCACCATCCCTTTTCTAGTTTTTCTGAGTAATGTATTTCAAAGTTTGCCTTACAATCCCTGGTACTCCATATGAGCAAATTTAGGAGCCTATTTTCTGAGTCCTTTAGGGATGTTTTTCTGCTGGAAAAGAGCAGTAAAATCACACAGCTTTGTTTTGTTTTATTTCTTTATATGGGGGAACATTCCTGTATCTCATTTTACCACCTGCTGTCTTAGCAGTGTTGCTATTTTGTCTTTTTATTGAAAAGTCTTGTGATTTTTCTCAAAGTCGATTTACTGCACTTCAACTGCATTCAGTGAATAATGCCTTTTTCAGCAAATGCATCTGTACATAAAATTGGTAGAGATTTTTTATAAATTTTCACTCTAATTTCTCTAATTGCATCGTAGCCTATTACACATGTTTGCAGAGAGTGCAATATTTATATGCCACATCTAAGTGATAAAATTATTTCCTGTAATGAGTCCATTTCATTGACTTACAGACGTGTGTATGAAAAGCAGAAGGGCAGGGGGAATGAGGGGGAGGGAGTCTTGGGGAGTATTTTAGCTTTTTATTAACTTTGACAGGCTCAGAATGTGGGAATGCCTTCCCCTGTATAACCATCCAGACTGTTCTTAGGCTAACCTTAACAAATCCAGCTATTTCAAGCTTCAGTTTTCCCAGCCTCTTCCCTTTTCTTTCAGTCTGTTCTGAACACTGCCCCATTTGTGAATTTCTCTCAAAATACCGTTTCCAGAAGCAGGTCTCATTCCCTCAGAGGGAGATCAAAAGAATAACACATGAATAACGTATTGTGAACTGCTCGTGGCACCCTTAACACGCAAGAATGAGGTGGTTTTTCCTCCTCGGTGTGTTTTATTCACTCAACTGAGATCAAAAGTATCCTTTTTGCTGCTGTCTGGTTAGGTGTTCTACCTGTTGGTTGTGTGGGGTTTATTCTCTCATTCATTCCCTCGTAGTGTGAGGCCCTGCTCTGCCCAGGTGCTGGGGGCATTAAGGCAGGCACAGATTTGAGGCAAAGGGCTGAGCAACCTCCCCGCAGTGAGAGGATCCTGTCCAGTGTAAATCCTGGTGGGATGCCTTCTCCTGGCCTCCCTGGTGGGTGTCACCATGGTTTCCTTGCTCCCTTCCCCTTGCACGCTGACCCTTCATCTCCCAGCCTGCCCCAGCTGGGGCTGAAACAGGTCCTGAAAGGAGTCTGAAGCAGATTTTCCTCACACCTTCTTCTAAAATCTCTGCTATTCAGAGCTTTCACTGGGCAGTAATAAGTCGACCCCTCATTCCACCAACCTGACAGTTTCTGTTCCACAGTTCTCCAGTTTTTATTACAGTCCTTCCAAACTGTGAAGATGAAAAAAAAATAATATACAGTAATGATTCTAATATTTCCTCTTCTGTTTAGGGGACGGGGAGTTGCAGAACATGTAGGGGTGTGACTGTAAGGTAATATCTGTACTTAGTCTTGAGTTATTTCATTCTGTTGTAGCACAAAGATGGAGCATGGGCTGCAAGAACATCTTCAGAATAATACAGAAGGATATTTAAAACAAGATTAATTGTATTTTCACTCATCTGAAATGAAGGTACACCCAATTCAAAGTCACTTTCAGCATTAAGACACTTCTGATGTTCGCCAGTGCTGATGATAAATAATTTAAATGTGGCTGTTTATAAAAGTAACGATCACAAACTCGGCATTGTTAACAATCTATAGATAACAATGAGGATTAATATAAACTTAGATACTCTTTGATCTATTTTGTCCTATTGCCAAAAGAAAGGTGAAGCCTCAGCAAGCAGACACATTCCAGCTTGTGGCACAGGCATTCAATTTTCACCGTTATTTTTCCCGGTATAACCTGCAGAGTTTGACTCCACATTGCCCTTTAAAAATAACTTTTAGGTGTTCTTATATCAATCTAAAGCCTGTGAATGGTGCTGTGATTGATTTGCTGGAGGCTGACATTCATCTATAATACATTCGCAAGAGGAAGGAAGAATGCAAGTGTTCTCAATCTTTACTCCTCAACTCTTTCCTGAAAAGCTCCAATGTGATTTTGAGGATATTTCTGCCTTTGAATCTGTTATTGTCAGGAGGCTGAGTCAGTCCTTCATAGATTATTCACATATGACATCTTTAGACCTCTATTTGAGAATTTATATCCCACTCCCAGCTTGGAAATACCACTGTGAGGGGTTTTGTCTGCAGGACGTGTCCTCCGGGCTGCTTTTTGTGTGTTGGGTATTTGAAAGTCCATCTGGTTTATCAACACACAGTTGGTTCTATCAATCCACCTGTACTACTGCTATGGAGAAAATCAAATTTCCAGAGCATGTATGAGTTCTGAGGATTTCAGAGTTGAGATAAAAGCTCCCCTTAGGTGTGATTGCCTTGTCAATACCCTGCTCTGCGTGGTGGAGCTGTAGGACACTGCAGAAGGATGTTCGAGGAGAGCCTGCAATTATTTTGGGGTGGGGTTCAGGAAATACAAAACTTTTCTGCTGGAGAAATATGCATTTATTTTCTCTCTCTTCCTGCACTTCTCAGGTGTGTGTCAGTAAATAATCTGTGACATTCTTTTATGTGCTGCCAGCACATGGGTACGGATGGGTCAGTTTATTAATGTACATCTTAAAGGAAATAAGGAAATCTGAATAAGAGAAGAGAGTTTAAATATTTAAAATATATTAGGAAGTACTAAGCAAAGGTGAACTAAATATTTTCACATCAACAGCCAGCCAGGAAGAAAAATTAATTTATATGGACCAAGCCCCATGTTACACTTGACTATTATTATTTTATTCTTGATCTTCCAAGCATGAAATAAAGGAAAATTTTGTTCTACATGATGCTAAAAAAAATTGAGAAAAACAGCTGTAGTGTTACTTAACAGAACACCTAAGAATAGTGGGGTTTTTTTTCTGGTGTTATGCTCAAGCTATTCTCCCAGGAAAAAAATCTGTAGGATGTATGTGTGCACTTAAGTATTCCTGTATGCAATAATGAGTAAAACCTTCCTGGGAGGAAGGGCCACAGTATTGCTTCCATTTTATGTTGGAGAACTGAAAGTAGCTGAAACTTGTCTTTCTATCTGCAACAAAGTAAAAATGGAGAAAATTTCAAACCACAAACTAGAAATTAAATCTCCAGGTAATTCTTTCTTTTCTGTGATTTTGGGCATTATCTGTCCATCCTGAGCTTGCCTTTCCTGCATCCCTCCCCTGGCATCCTTAGACTGATTTTGCCTTTAGTGCCCAGTAGTTCTTCCCAGACTTACAAAGGAGTGGTTTGCCAGCCCAGTGACCTTGATTCTGTGGTGGAGAAACTATAAATTCACAACATTTCTGGTGCTTTTGTTTTGCTTTGCCCATGGTGACGTCGGTGTGTATCTCCATTGCTACAGAGGGAGCAGTGCAGCTCAGATCTCTGCTTTGCAACTTCTGAGTGTCATCACATGAGCCTGCCTCAGGCATTTATGCTGATAATTAATTCATTAATGCCAGAAAAGGGTGGAAATTTCTTGTTCTTAAAACTCCCACGCAGCATACCTTGGATATGAAAATAAAGACTGGAGTGGAGGAGCAGCAAAACAATGAAAAGGGTGCTAAGAGTGAAATTATCATGCCCTTGGTAATTCAGAAAGTTAGATTCCCTTGATAGGCACATTCTTACTACTTGGAAAAGAAAATTCCTGGTCTGCTTTTGCTGAGCTCACATTTAAATGTCTGCAACACGTGAGTTGGTTGATTGAATACAGGGCGAGCAGTCGTCACTTTGGATCTTTTAATTTTGTAGTATTTAATGAGAAATGAGATTATCAATCTAGGCTTCTGATATTATAAACCTAATTATCTGTATTAATTAACATTTCCTATAATATACTTCAGGGATATTGTTCTGAAATCATTCAAGCTGAGTTCCTCCTGCCCGACACTCTGCCTTCAATTTAGCTAAGAGTTTGAAGGTAAATGAAGTTTCTTCTTAAAGATAAATCAGATCTACATTTTCTTTAACTACGCGTGAACGTGAGAGAAGGAAAATGAGAATTTGGGTGAAAGGCATCAAGTATTTGGAATTATTATGCATATTAGAGGTGCTTTGCCTATCGTATCGGGAGAAAAGCAAAATGGAGATACAGGTAAGGTACAACCGTGGGTATCAAGAAGGAATATTTAGTCTTTTGTGTAACATGGCAGAATTAGTTGAATAGGGGTTTAAAGGTTTTGTTTAGTTCCCCTGAAGAGTCAGATGTTAGCCCCAAAAAGTGAGGATAAAGAGCATTTTGGGTCAGTTTTCTCATCTGGCACAGGAAATGCATTTTCCTTCTGGATCAGCACACTGTTCAGTTGAGATTCAGTCCCCTAAGGGGTCACAAACCTGCCTTTTGCCATTCACGAGCCATCCAAACCACAGCCATTTTCAGACCCTGCTGTGTCTTTGACCATTCCACAGGGAGCTTTGGCAGGGGACAGAAATGGGAGAGGAAAGCCATAAAATTGGTGTCTGTTTGAATGATACTATTTTAACAATCAAATGACATGTGGAGCCAATTCTTTGGTGTCAAGCAGCATTTTATTAGTGCCATGGGGAGGCTTCTGCTAACATTTTGTAGTGTTGTGAAGAACTGAGGATAGTGAGCAGGGGAAAGGAGGGTTTTTGCATAAATCTTTTATGCTGACTATGTAAACTGTCAGATTTAATTCCAGCAACCAACAGGTTAATGAAGTCTGATCTTTAAGCTGAGATTCACAAACTGATGACCATTTCCTCACATCAACCTGTCACCCAGTTAGGTGAGGGGACAGGAGAAAATATCCGCGGTTGCCGGTGTGAGGGTTTTTTTTCCCAAGACTTTTCTTTGCTTCACAGCTCTCAGAGCCACTGTGCCCCTTCCTTGTTGCCACAGAATGAAAGGGCGATAACAAACAACATGAAAGAGTTTAAAAATCACAAACTCTGACTTCCAGGAGGCGCAGTGCCAAGCCTGTGAGAGCTCTTGGATCAGACCCTTCAGTGGAATGAACTGAGCTGGGCCACAGCTGCTCAGGGGTGGGAAGGCCACGGGAGGGACCTTGGCTCTTCTGGAGGATCATCAAGGATGATTTACTTAATTGAAGCAGCTCCTTAAGGCACTTAGAATGAGCAGAGATGAGTCTGAGCACAAGTCCCTGGCAGCTGTCCACCCCTGAGGAGCAGTGCCCAGGCAGTGCCAGCCCAGCAGCCCCTCTCCAGGAGTGAGGGGGGTGAGTCCAGAGGACAGGCAGGCCCTTCTCTGCTGCACGTGGCAGGAGATGTTTACACAAGCAGGTGCCCCTCGATGTGTCTATAACAACACAAAAACACAATAAAAGGCAAGATGAGCAAGCTCTGCTTTGCTGTTGCAGACTCAGGCATTTCAGGATTTAATTATACTACAGGTATATAAATTCCGGAAACATGTTAATGCTCCCGTGATTAAAATTATAGAGGGCCTAATTGAAAAAGCATAAACTGAATTGAAGAATTCCTAATTATAGTTTGCTTTGAGGTGTTAATTTCCTTCATAATGAATGCATAATTTCTTGGAACTAGAAAATGGGGTTGCTGCACCAGTGCGTGGGATGCAGATGGAATGAAGGGATTATCATAAATGCAGCCAGACAATTCTCAGGAATAAACCTTTGCTCTTCTGCCTCCCCATAATTTCAGCTTTCCTTGCACAGTGGTTTTCCAAAGCAAAAGGCAGAGCTAGGAATGGTGAAGGATTTGCTTGCAGTGCAAAAGGAAGGGGAAACAGGGCTAGTGTAATTCAATGTTGTCACGGTGCAAAAGAAGAAGGCAAGGAGAGATGCAGAATGAGGAATATTTCTAGTGGAAAAGTCAAAAGTAAAGGAGGAGAAAATGCAGATTTCCCTTGTGGCCCACCTTGACAGATCCCCAAGGAACTGCAGGAGCTGACGTTGATGCAGGTCGAGGGCTTTTTTCTGCCGAAGGATACAGCCTAAATGTAATGTTTTGTCTTTTGTAAAAAAAGTTTTGAAGGGACTTGGTGAACTGCAGGACTGCCAGGCACAATCTCCTAATGTTTAAATCTGTCCTGTTCCCCCTGTGGAGGGGGTGGGAGGTGTGGATGAAGGGATGAATTTGTTTATGGATGAATTGCTGCAAAGAAGTTCCTATCCTTGGGACTTTCCCACTCCCCTTTCTCTGTCCTCAATTTCCCTTCATTCTGGGGCAGGAGATGTTGTAGTGAAGGCACCATTTCAGATCCCTCCCTGGTGCATGACAATTGGATTTTCTGAAAAGCAAAACGTGTCCAGAAAATGTGGAAAGAAGCTGGTGGATACTTCTGCAGCTTCAGGTGCTGAAAATCTGTGTTAGCCTTCCTCAGGAGAGCTCATCATCATCACTGCACATTGACCACAGGACTGGGAGTAGTTTCTGACTGCATGGGCCTTGTTGAGTGATGAAGTTTATCAGAAGGCTGTAAACAGAGCAGGTTTCCTCTTTTTTCCTAATGTTTTTCTTAGCCTTTTAATCTAAAAAATATCCAAACAGGACACAAATAAAAGTATTTTTCTAGTGTTTTCTAGTGTTCCTCTCTTCAGAAAGGCAGAAGATTCTTCTGTGTGGGTTTTCCCTGCAAAGTCTGGTAGCTGTGGTTGTGGAAAAGGCAGAGGAAGCTTTGAATTCCCAGTTAGGTTATTTCTGCATCCAAATGAATCTAATGTGATGGAAGCCACTGGAAAAACCCCAATTAATTCTGAGAATATATGCAAATATCCCTATCCTCATGTTCAAGCTGCTGCTTTTATGAAGGACATGGCAGAAGGTGCTGGACAGTCCCAATAAGGGTTTGCCACGGTCTCTCCTTGCCCTGCAGCTTGTTCAAGACCCACTTTGGCTCTTCTTATCCTTGAAACATCCTCCTGGTCTTAAACCAGCACTGGCTGAGGATGACAGGACCTCAGTCAGCGATGCCTGTTTAATACAAAGCAACATTAACAGAACAGAGGTTGGGTTTGGCTTTTTTTTTTGTAGATGAAACAGATGGCGAGTGGCTCAGGAGGGAAGAAACACCTCCAAAGCCACTCACATCAGCTCCTGTTGCAGCGAAAGCTGTATCTGTCTGTGCTCATTATCTTTAATCTGGCAGCAGAAAATAGCACTGAACTGGAGAGAGGGACTGGGCCAGTTCCACTGGGGAGCAGCAGCTCCTGTGGCTAATCTGGGTTGCAAGCCAGGTCAGGCTTATGGAGATGGTCGAGATAATGGAACACAGAGCTTTGAAATGCCCTCCGGTTCTTTCTTTTTTTTATTTTTTTTTTTAATTTTTTATTTCCCAGAAGATTAAATAGAGAATTGAAAGCACTTAAGAGAATGCAGGTAATATGACACATGTACAAGTAAACAGATGCAGGAGCAGTGTTCTGATGGGCAGCGGATGGTCATTCTGTGAGCATGAATTGCATCTTTTATTAGGCCAAATGATACAGCTGGGAAAAATGGCCTTTTAAGTACACAAATCCTTCTTTCTGGTCAATGAATACAGCTGTATTTTGGACAGCTCCTTAGGTTTTGTGCGTGTTGCCACGTTTCTGTTTGCTGTGGACAGGTGCTGTGGTGATGGTCAGACTTGCTTAGAGTTATATGGGAATATTTGGATTTTTGTATACCTTTCCATAGGTGTCGTGGCCTCTTCAGTCAGAGAAGAGTCATGGTGGGAGGAACATTATAAGGTTGGAAACACTGATTTTAATAGATGTATTTATGTGTGGGTACACACTTGGGTGCACACAGGGGTGTTTAGATGTGTGTGTTTAGAATCACAGGGTGGTTTGCGGTGAAGGGACCTTAAAGTTCACCCCGTTCCAGCCCCCTGCCATGGGCAGGGACACCTTCCACCATCCCAGGTTGCTCAGAGCTCCATTATTTAAACCATCATTATTGGCACAACGTTGTTACTGGTGCTTGTGGTTCTGTTACATTTTTGTGTGGGGCAATCCAATTTTAAGACAGAGCCAATCTCCAAACACCTCTTTCCCAGCACTGTCTGCTGCTCTTTCCTTGCTGCACATCACATCTCTAGTGACACCCAGAAGTCCCATTTTTCTCCTTTTTTCCCCGATTTGAAAGATTTGGAAGGAGTAGCATGTGTTCAGGCTGGATGCTCCAGACTCCATTAGACAGGACATATTGGCTGGTGGGTGGATGGAGGAATACTGGTCAGGAAAGTGTGGATTTGTTTACATACAACTGATGCTGTGATACCAGGCAGAGTCACCGTTTGTATATCTGCAACACTGGGATAATTATTGTTGTGCCTCAGGGGTCTGTCAGGATAAAACCTGGGAAGGTCATGGAATATTTGACATTACATTGTCACTTCTTTTACTAAAAAAACCGCACCTAACTGTTGCCCTGGTTTTTGCTAAGCCTTCTGTTTTTAACCTTGGAGTCAGATTCTTTCTCACAGTTTCATGTAAATAATAGCCAGTGTTTACTTAACGGTATTTTCTGTTTTTCATTCCTTTTGTGATAAGAGAACTTTGATGAGCATCTTTTTTCTCCAGTGGGATTGAGAAGGAAGTGACATGTCCTCCAATCCCTTGTGCAGTTGAAAAAGGTATAAGACTTGAGATATGTAAATAATAAAAGTCTTTCCTCTCCTTTCTGCTAAACCCGGCAGGTGTGAGAGCGTCCTTATTGTGTCTTCCCAAACACACCTAACCACCACCAAAAACCCCAAGCAACCCACAGACAAACAAACAGCCCCCCACACACAGCTTCCAATAGAGTTTTCATTTTTTCAGTCAGCTGTGGGAGTTGCACGTGCTGCTGCAGTGAGACTGCAAAGGAATTTCAGACAAAGTATCCTGGCCAAAGACAGCGTTTGTTAGAGTGACACTGGCAGGATGCTTTTCTGCAAATACAAACGTTTTGTTTGGGTTTGCTGTTTTTCAGGCTTGACACAGTGCACAGTTCCTGAAATAGATGCCAGTGCCTGTCCCACGGGCAGCTCATCACAGCTCCTGCTGCTGGCTGGGGACAGCACAGGCCCATCTCTCTCTTCTGCACAGGGACCATGCAGTCATTAAACTTCCTCACTTTTTCCAGAGCCCATTTCAATCATGAGAGAAATTTAACAAAGCTTGAAATTTTAGCCATAAAAGAATGCCCGTGTGAAAAGCCTGACTCCAAATGGTTTTATCCAGGTGTGAAATCGCTACCTTTTGTTTCATGAATTTCAGGGTCTGACATGCCCTGGTAGTAAATCTGGAGCACTCTGAGCTGAATATGAGAGTGGAAGAAAATGTGAAGAGACTCTCTTCCCAGCCTTCTTGATTATTAAATGGATTTCATTATTATTGGCTCTATCTCAGCAGGTTTTTTTCATAGCAATAATTACCATCCCTTCTTCCTATGCCATTTTTTACAAATTTGGCTGAATTTGAATATTTTCTTTGGTATTCTTCAACTTCAGTGAATGTAGTAGAAGAGTTGTTTAATTTAAATGACTGTTAAAAGAACACGCAAAAATAACTTCAAAATGAAGCCTCTGCTGTGAATAACTTTGCAATATGAGAGACTATTTCCTCAAGTAGCATCACTATTATCAGCTTTATTTTTGTGAATGCTTTGCAGATGCAAGCAAGCTGATTGATGACAGTGCAGCCCAGTGTTCATAATGGGCCACTTTTTGAGTCTTTGAAATAGCCAAGCATATTCCAGAAGATGACACTGTAGAACAATCTCTTTTTTTCCCTATTTTCTGCATGAAACTGTTTATTGAAAGCAAACCTTCACTTCAGCAGATTGTATTCTGCGTGGGGCTGTTCTAGAGTGCAATGGAAACAGTAGCAATCTTTAATTGATTTTAATGTGTTTCGAATCAGTTCTTAAATAGACAGAAAATTGCAGAACAGAGCACTGGGTCCTGTCAGCGCGTCCTAGGTGGCTGTGAAACGCAGTTCATTATGTTTTGTAGATTAGTTTCAGAGTTTCTGATTAAAAATGCTATTGGAGGTACTGAGGGTGACATTTTGGAATATGTGAAGGCAGTAACTCGATTCTCAGGAATATATTGGCACCTGTTTGCACCCAGAAAACTTCATGAACCTGGAAACTGTCTGTGGAGTTGACTCTTGTGTGCCTGAACGTTTGATTGCAGGAGGTGCCTGGCCAGGAGCTATTCACCCTTGGAAAGCAGTGCTGCAGCTCAGAGCAGTGAGTCCCAGCATCAGCCTTTATGGCAGTTATCCCTTCAGTTCTCGGACATTTTAGGAGAATGTAGGTTATAAAAAGCTTTTTAGGCTTGGTCTGGGTCGAATTTTTTACAAAATCCCCTGTGTGCAGGTTCATGGTGGGGCTGGAGGCACACGGTGAGAGGGATCTGTTTGCAGTCTAATGTCACAATTTTTTAGGATAAACTATATAGAGTACTGATATATGGAGTACCTTTCTTTAAATTTCCCATTATTTTATTTCTTATTGTCTCTGTGGCAGAATTCAGGCTTTTATCTTGATATCTTTAGGAGGGGGAAATAAAGATGTTGATGTTACTCTTCTGCCTCAGCGTGCATCACTGAAGGCAGCTTGGCCATAAAACAAGCATCTGCACACCCAATGGCTACTCTGAATTCTAAATGTGGGTGTCAGGGAACACATCAAACCCTCTCCCATTCCAGTATCCTGGGAGATGGCTCCGTACTGTCAGAATAAATGTGATGAACCTTCATGGATACACACAGATGCACTTACATGGGCTCAACCAAATTTAACAGGATCATAATTTAAATGGAATAACCAAACGATAAAAAAGCTGGTGCTCCATATCTGTGGCTGGATTCTTGTGTTGTCCACAAGGGAAAAGGAGCTGAAGTGGTTGTTGGTCCCCCTACTTATTGTCCCTTCGTCCCTGGTCATGGGCATCCGATGCCTTTTCTTTACCTCTGTGCAGCACTGACCCTTGTGGGTGGATCAGACAGGATTTGGGGGTTATTTTCATGGGTTTGGATAGCCTTTTTGGAAGAGTTGGATCTGTTCATTCCATAGAATATGTGCAGGAGTGGAAATTCAATGTCCAGCTCCATGTCAGCTGCTACGTCCCACATGGGGAGGTGCAAATCTTTTCTATCCTTCCTTCATTTGCTGCTTTTTGTCCTTCATTCTTTGAATTAAAATAACCACTAACAAGGAAACCACTACTCTCTTATTTCCTGTAGCCTATCAAAGAGTTATTCTGAAAGTAATGTGCTCATTTGAGCTAGAAGTGGGAAGTTCCTGTTCTCTGTAGGATGAACAACAAAACCTGCTCACAGTGGTCTGCTAAAAAAATGCACTACAAGATCAAGCTGTACTAATTGCCACTTATTTTTGGTCCCTGGGAGAAAATAATATTGGAAATAATATATGGCTGATAATAAATTTATGTGTTAAATGAAAATATATTAAATCTTTATATGATATGAAGGAAAGTTTAATAATGAGATTGGTCCAGAGGGAGTACTCAGCTGCTGAAACACTGTTTCTTTTAAGCTTTAATAATTCAGGTGAGTGGATCACTGTAAGGTTACAAAGAAATGATATTCCTTTTCCTGCCCCAGCGTTATCAAGGGTTTAGTGAAGGTTTCACCTCGTTGATGTGTCAGGATACCAGAGTGCACGGGCGAGATTTTGGATGCTTTATGGAGAGCTCTGACTCAGCTTTTCCTCCCCACATTCCTGCACATCCTACATTCAGAATTAGAGACTGGTCTAAATGCTTAATTTGTGGACAAGTGTTGTCTCAGTCCATCCTCAAAAAGAAACCCAGAGCAGGGAAAGGAGAAGCCTGAGGCAAACAGAGAGATCTCCATCACAGAAATGGGCTGTGACTGGGAATGTTGATTTTTTTCACACTGAATAGGGAACTCATCATTTAAAAAATTACCTTGTAGATGGTGATAAGGGCACCTTTCATCCCTCTGTGGACAACATTTGTGCTGTGGCCCATTATGGTGGGTGCTTTTATCAGTGATTTACAGCTCAGCTGTCAGAAACTTTAAAAAGCTTCTATTAAATTGATGTGGATTTATCTAGCTAAGACCTTTGAAATTCATAAAGGAACCCAGTTTTGGCCTCCTTTTCTAATCAGAGTGTGCAGCTGCACACAGGGCAGTCAGCTCCACAGCCTTCTAGGAGGTCAGGCATTTGTTTTGTGGCCCAGATTTGAGAATCCCTCGAGAGCTCTCTGGAGAAAAGAGCCTGTGGATGTTTGGAAGGCAGTACCCTGGTGTTTTGGTGTTTTTTATGGGCATGGCAGCATTATTTGGCTGCACCAAGGTGGGCTGGGGTGGCACTGGGAGCACAAACCCCCTGCTACTACTGCCCTGCAGCACATACATGTGTGGGTTTGCCTGCAGCGTTCCCAAACGTGTCCTGACATTAAAAACTGGAATGCAGGAGTTAGTGTGGCTGTATCATCTCTCATTTCACTGGCGCTGAAGTTATGTCGTGTAGGAGTTCTAATGCTCTGTTTTTGTTGTCTCTTTTAATATCATTTCCAAGTATGACACTGACAGTTGCACCCAGCTGGGCGTTTGCAGCGAGGTATTGATTCCTGCCAGGAGAGCAATGTTAGCTGATACTGGCTGGGAGCAGCAGCTTTGAAGCTGACATGGGGAGAGCCCCAGGAGATCCATGTTACTGCCTACTTCGTAGATGGAATAAGAGCTGTTAGAATAGTTTGGATATCTCCTCCTTATTTCCATTGCTTTTTTTATCCTTCCCCCTAGCCCCACTTTTTAGAAGACTACTCCTCGTTTCCCTTGGCTGTAACCACACTGGTGTCACAGAACTGTCAGGGATTGCAATTTGCAAAGGGTAGACCCTGCTGAGCCCTGACCCAGAGATGTGAGGGCAGCTGAAGGGCTCTTTCAGGGCAAAAGGGCAGATCCTACTCACCAAGTTTATCTGAGTTAGTGACCAACCACGATCTTTGGGACTGTGGTGTATCCCACCAAGTTCCCATCTTCTGAGCACAGATGGATGAGTTTTACTCTTTTGAGAAATGCTGTAGTAATGCAGATGGTTTGCTAAACTTTAGGGTGGGTAATTGGACATTTGCTACTCAGAATTCCCACAGCAATTCCATTTGGGTGTGGGATTGGTGGGTTTTGCTCCAAGTTACAAGAGGACTTCAGTGCAAGTGTGGAAGCACTTGCTGTGCTTTGCAGCACTTTGCTGGATAATGCAGAGGAGTTGGTCTCTGAAAATGCCCTAAAGGCAGGCAGGGAAATTCTGCTCCTAGGTATAAACAAAACAGGAGGGGAAGAATAAAACTAAAAAAAAAAAA
>VYXC01006375.1:202754-243339 GCA_013397175.1 Platysteira castanea
AAAAAAAAGAAGAAAAAAGAAAAAAAGAAAAAAACCACCAGTCTGTACCAGTCTGTGCAGTAGCTGGGGTGAACTGGGAATCCTGCCCTTCTGGAGAGACTAGACAGATCAAAATACTGGGATCAAAACATCAGAAAGTGAGACCCACAGTAACCATTTGATAAGGGAACCAGTGCTCAGAGTGATAATATTCAGCCCAAAGTAAGCTTCAAACTCAGACACGCTCTCAGCTGCCTGACCACTTCCCTTGAGAGTGGCCTCTTGACCAGTACCAGGCTCAGAGAAGAGTGAGGCTGAAGGATGATGGGTCCCAAGCCAAACAGGCAAAGCAAAGATGAGGGTGCTGTGTCACTCAGTGTGAGCTGGGGTATAAAGCACAAAAATGCCATGAAAGCAGTGAGTGCCCCACCTCAAGTGCCACCAGAGGAGGTTTTTTAGCCAGGGGGAGCAGTGACAGCAGTGCCAGCTCAGATTCCTGTTCCATGGGAAAGGAGTCAGTGTTTGAGCAGGAGATGAACAGGATTTTAACTTGAACACAAATGGGACCATTGTGACACCCCAGCTGAATGTTCATGAACACACCCTTGTACTTCCAGAGGGACCTCGATTCATTTCAAAAGGATAAACATTAAAAGTAAAATATCAGGGCACTACAAGAGTCAGTTATTCCTGTGAAAGGAAGAAGTATGTTAATACCTAAGTGGGAAAGAGAAAATGTGGAAGAATAGAGGCAAAAGAGTATCTGTGACTGGGTTCAGTTTAAAAAGTATCTGTGACTGGGTTCCGTATGTCAGAACTCCTGCTCATGTTAAAAAAAGTGTCTGTAGTGCTGGAATGATTAGGGAAAGAGTTCAGTTACCCAGCAGTTCATGTCCCCAGGAGCTCCCCCTTCTCCAGAGACAGACAGAACACAAGTTCATGGCTTGCAAGTGGGATAACCAAGAGAATGAGTGTCACCCTTAGGGCTGGGGAGAGAGGATAAGGGTGTTCTCGGCCTCTGTGTAGGCTGAAAGGAGATTAATATGTCTATACATATTTATTTCTGTAGGTACCTAAAGGAAGCATCTTCTCTGACCAGAAAATGCAAGTGTTTAGGACTGGGTGAAACAGAAACCAAGTGTTTTGAGGTTAGCAGGCATGTGGCAAATGTCTGTAAAAGTGTCAGCTACAATTTTGCACATGTCTGACAAACAAAATGACAAACTTTCCCAGCAGTGTAGATAATTATTCCCAGAGAGAAGGGTCAGAATGCAAATGTACACTCTCAGTAACCAGTGGCCAGACCAGCACGGTAAGAGTTGCTGTTGCTGAGCTGAGCAGAGGGTTTGTACTGAGCAGGCTTTTGCTTACAGATCCCACTACATCCTGAATGATAATACTTACAGTGTTGCTTGGAAACCTGTTTTTGTCTCTTTGAAATTGTAAAATAAGTATCAGAGAAGGTCTAAAATATTTTATTAAAGGCTCTGATGAACTGTAGGGTGAGGACAGCTTTCCAAAAGGCTGATGGGCCATCATTAAAGGCTGCAGCCCGTGCAGCTGGTGCTCCTGCTACATTAGCTAATGCCAGTGCAAGGACAGCTTCAGTGCTGAGTAATTCATAAATTGCTCGTGCTTGTACAGATTAGCTGGGATTGTGTCTAGCAGTGGGAGCCAAATGGTTTCCAAGTGCTTCGCTGACCGCCCGGCTGTCAGCAGAGCACGAGCCAGATCCCAGGAACTGGGAATTCAGAGCAGGAGCTGGGGCTTGTCTCACTCCCGTGTGCTGGACGTGCCGGAGCACAGGAGCTTCCCACAGGAGCACTGATGAGCTATTGCTATGCTAGAAATTTCCCAGACCAATCTTTCTGCAGCAATGAGCCTGTGAAAGCCGGGACGATGATACACCACGGGCTGGTCCCAATCTCGCAATCGATCTCCCCTGTCTGCCTGAACAAAGGCCCAGCCTGACACAGACAGGTGAGGGCAGCTCATCTGAATAGCCTGACACCAAGTAAAATGACTGCAGCCCTATCTCTCTTTGTCAAGTGTCTCAGTGGTGTTAAACACACAGTAAACCTGCCTGGGCTGGAGCAGCATCGAACTCCAGAGCTTTGTTAGCTGCCTGAGGAGGAAAGGAAAAAAAAAGCAGAGTGCATTTGAATGCCTTGCAGGCTCTTTAAGCCTGGAATAGTAAGCTAGAAATAACAAGATTGCTATTATATATCATAATGGCCAAAAGCTTAGCAGGAATCCAAAAGGATTACCATTTCATAGAGTCAGAGAGAATCTGAGGAGTTGTTGTCGTTTCTTGAAACAAAAGTGTATTGAGGGAGCTATAAAGCCACCTGCTCAGTGCATGAACAGTCCTCGAGGGATGGGAGGTAGAAGGAGGCTTGCCGTTTGGAATTAGAGAACTCTACATTGCAGGATATCCCCAAAAGAGGTCCTAGAATCCCAGAATGGTTCGGGTTGGAAGGGAACTTACAGACCATCCAGTTCCAAGCCCCTGCCGTGGGCAGGGACACCTCCCACTGTCCCAGGTTGCTCCAAGCCCCGTCCAACCTGGCCTTGGGCACTGCCAGGGATCCAGGGGCAGCCACAGCTTCTCTGGGCACCCTGTGCCAGGGCCTTCCCAGGTCCTTATGTGGGTATCAAGATATGAGGGAGGGCCAAAAAAAGTGATGTTCTCAGAAGATTCTTTTTTGCCTAAACAGGTTTTTGCATCCTGAAACTGTTTCCAAAGGCACCTGACAGCACTGCCACTTGCTCGTGCTCTCCTCCACCACAGCCACTGTTTGGCCCAAGCAAACAGTTCATGTTTCACACTGTGGCTGAAGGAGAAACCATCTGCTTTCCAACATCCAGCACATTAAAAATTCATTCCGGACTGGATATTTTATTAGTTACTCCTTTTCCTAAAGAGTGACATGGTTGAAATCTGCTCTTTCACCAAGGTTTATCCTTATTTACTCAATTAAACCAACAGAGCACATGGCCAGCATCTTGCCCCCACAGTGACTTTCAGTGGCCACTACCACGGCTCCTGATGTGCCAGGAGCTGTGCTTGCTGGGACACCTCAGCTGTGTGATTCTGACTTGGCTTTAGTCCTGTCCTTTTATTGGAAATATTCCTCACATCCAAGGCTCCGGGGTCTCTAATCTCACCTTCCTCTCTCCTTCCTAGTGTCTACCAGCTCGTTGTCAAGGAGGAGAAGCTGCAGAAAGCCCGGAGAGCTGCAGACATCATTGAGTGCTTCTCTGTGCCAGTGAGCTACAAGAACGCCTCCAGCCTGGACTCCCCACACTACTTTGCAGCCGAGCTGAAGCCCATCAACCTCCCTGTCACACAGCCCTTCACCGTGGGCGACAACAAGACCTACAATGGCTACTGGAACGCCCCCCTTTCCCCCCTGAAAAGCTACAGCATATACTTCCAGGCTCTTAGCAAGGCCAATGGAGTAAGTGCAGGGAGAACTGAGTTGGATCTGTACGTGTGACTGCCTCTCTCTGTCCTCCTCATCATTCTCCTTCCTTCTCGATTGGATGCTGGTTTAACTTCTTCTTATTACCCTCTCAGAGAAATCTGATGAAAATCAAGCATGCCATTACTTGTCCTTCACTCAAATCTCTCTCTAATTCTCAGATCCAATGAGAAATCTGTGGACGACCCTGATTCTGCAAAGGCACATGTTGCCCTGTGATTTACTAAATGAGCTGCTTAGAATTTAGATACTTTTTTTTTATCCTTCCATAAGCATGAGTGTCAGAGTAGGGGCTATTGTGCTTTTAAAAGACATAATTGCAGTATCTTGATAGTTCACAGTGCTTGTGATTTTGGAGGAGATGTTATGAATTTGGATTACCTTGGAGCTTGCACTTGGCCACATCATAATGCAGCACTTGTGGTTGGGAGTTTCAGCTTGAGTAAGTCAGGTTCTGCAGTGGGGGCTGTCTGCATGTCTGTCCCACTCCTCTGGAATGCTGTATTTTTATACATCCTTGCTCTGTGATATTGGGTTTAAAATGCAGACTGCACAGGAAACGTAGCCTGCCCTATTCTCAGACTCAAATGGCAAACACACAATGCCACAGCAGACCCCATCCCACCACAGGGAAACAGGAGGCCTCTCTTCCAGCTGAGGATAATTTGTGACCTTTTACCTCTCCTGTTTCAGGTCAGCCCAGCAGTGCTCAGGCCACATCCAGCCTCAGTGGATCACCTTCCTCCCCTTTGGCTCCCCCGTTGTTTTTCATTAATACATAACACAAGAGAAGTTTCCACTCTGGCCTCGTGAAGAGTCTTAAAGCACTAACAAGGCATCCCAAATCTGGGTAGCAGAGTCTATTATTAGCATGTTTGCCAGTGCCTTCAGGAATTTAATTTTAACATAGCTAAATTCTCTACGATATCACCCCTGAGAGAGCAAAATTACAAAAATCAGTCAAAGGTGAATGGTGCAGGCTTTTGTGGCTTTTATACCTGAAATGCAGCTGCACATTGCAGAGGACTCTGATGGTTTCACAGGCTGGCAGTGCCAACGAGTGTTCACAACACATCTCAGTGCTTTACACTCTTCATTTATCACCATTTTCCTGCAGAGTTTCAGCTGTGTGGCTGACAAGTACAAAACCTCTTCAACGCTGCGCTGGTTTGCACCTTGGTTTCCTTTCTAGTCAACACAGTTTCCTTCCAGCACTGCTCAATTAATTCAGTTCTTGATTTGCCTTTATAAAGGAAATTGTGAAATATATGTATATGCCTCTCTGTTTCTAGTTAGCTCCCCCATGTGTGATAGTTAATTGCTAGTGAATGGATCCCCAGGGAAGAAGAAACTTTATTTGCTTAAGTACAAAATGATATTCATAAATGGGTTGTGTGAATGGCAGTGTAGGCTTCCCTTGGCATTCTGGATTCAGGCAGCTCTGGTGTTCCTGCTTTTCCTGCATCTCTGCAGCAGGCAGGTTGCAGCTCACCCTGCATTCCTAAGGACTCAAAAAAGGATGACTTTCCTGGGCTGTCCTAGTGGGAGCAAGATTGTAAAGGGCTTTTTAAGCACAAGTTAACCAAAAGAGTCTTAATGCAATAACAGTTCACGACAGGATGAGAAGTGTCCAGCCAGACACAGAAATTCCTATTTGAGAAAGCAATTTCCTCTTGTGGTAATAATTTATATTTCTACAGTATATGCTTATATATCCTCAAAGTGCAGTACTGTGGGTAAAAGTATAGAGGAAATGCCCATGAGTGGAATATGGATCTTCAGAGGAGTAGCTGTGATCCCTTCTGTTCCTTGGTAAAATCATTAAACTCCTTATTTCAAACATTAGGGTCTTTTGCAGCTGTAAATAGTAAGTTTTTGTTCCATTCACAGAATTATTTGTAGGTATCATTTGTATTTAAGCATTCTGGGTTTTCACCTGTCTGTAGCCTGAGTAGCTTTGACTGGGCTTGGAAAACCCTACAAATAATTATGGCTGCAACATGGCATTTCCATCCCTGGAAGTGTCCAAGGCCAGGTTGGACAGGGCTTGGAGCAGCCTGGGATAGTGGAAGGTGTTCCTGCCCATGGCAGGGGGTTGGAACTGGATGAACTTTAAGGTTCTTTCTAACCCAAACCATTCCAAGCTTTTTGATAAGTCACATTTGAAAAAAAAAACCTGAAACAATAACAATTTAGTACCATTAAAGTAGAGCCTTATGTTCCCTTACACATGAAAAAAACTTAACAGAACATTGCCACTCATTTTTTAATTAGGATTTTCTATAGTTTCATTAATCACTGACGGTTGTGAAGTGATGAAATTTCTTTCCACACCTGGAACCTGTGGTGAGAAGCCTTCATGCAGTGAACCAGAACATCTTCCTTTGGAAACACAGGGCTCTGGGGAGAGCTTAATTTGAAGAAACAGCCTGGATTTGGTCAAAAAGCTTGATTAGGAGGAGGTTAGGAATGTTGTAGGAGTTCTGCATTGTTTGAGCTCCTCTGTACGTGGAGGGTTGTGCTCATTTGGTGTTCCCGTCTGCTCTGCAGCCATTAGCTCTGATTGTTACACTGAAAGGAACATAATTAACAGCTGGATGCAAAACAAGTGTGGCAAATTGCTGCAGAAGCAGATCTCGAGCTTTTCTGCCTTCTCTTGAGCACGGTTGTACTTTCTCAGGGTCTGAATGAGAGAGCTGTCGCTGGCTGGATCCATCCCTCGGGCAGTTGGGTGCAGTTTGGTCACTGTGGTGCTGCCTGCAGACAGGAGTCTCAGCAGAACACGTGTGAGTCAGTGGTTTTCAGCTTTGTTAGACAAAACGCTTCCAAATCGTCTGAACTCCCCTCCTAGGCACTGTTGACAGCCAGAGGCTGAGCTGAAATGTGGCAGAGTTTGAAGTGAGAGAGGGGAGAAGGAGGAAGAGGACACAGAAACTCCAGGTTTTGTGGCTGTGGGAGTGAGAAGCACCATTAGTTTAGATGAGCGAAGGAGTCAGCACAAGAGGTGGCACAGAAGAGGAGACACTTGTCTCGGCTGTGCTCTGGCAGCATCTCCACAGGCTGTCACAGCCATCCAGGTAGGGACCTGATGGTTGCTGGTTGTCCTGGTGCCACCTGCTACAGATGGCTCCTGACAGACCATGAGATTTCCTGGTCTGAAAACCCTCCCTGCGCTCAGCCCTCTTGAAACTCCAGCCCTGCCAATGTTTATCCCTCTGAAAAGTGAGGCCAGGTTAACAACCCTGTGTTACTCCTTAACATCTCTTATCCTTATACTGGCTCAATAATCAAAGTGAGATGTTGCAGGTTTGATTGTCCCCAGGTCTTTACCTGGCTCTCTGCAGGTCTCTGCTTGCTGACCCAGCACCACTCTCCGTTGGGGAGAATTTTTTTGGCTGCTGTGTGAAACCTGCCCAAATTTTTGAGCAGCTCAGAAACCAGAGCTCCTTAAAAAAATCCTTTCTGGAGCTGCATTTTACCTCATTGAGTTAAAGTGAAATCTGTAACGGCACAGTTGCAATCAATAACTCCTGGCCATTTTTCCTGGAAGTGGGAGATGAGCAGGAGCCTGTGTAACACAGCTGGGGATGATGTGGGGGATGCTGCCAGCTGCTCCGCCAGCCTGGTGGTCCAACAGGTGACTGATGTCTCCAACCCAGAATTGTGAAAAGTAGCACTGCAGGAATCAATGAGAATATTATTTTTTGGAGGGAATGATAGACTCTACCGAGATTCCTATTGATTTTTTGCCTCTCTAATGACTTGTACTACATGCACAATCGGGCAGCTCATTATTATCAGGGGACTTGAGGCTGGGTTTCTGGATGCTGACAGGTGTACTCACAGCACACAGCATTATTCTTCTGGGACGTTTTGGAGGTATGGATAGAGCTGCCAGCAGAGAGGTGCCATTCATCCCTGTGGAGATGGCCATGAAAAACACAGGGAGGTGTTTCAGTTCAGCACGAGCCGTGCTCTGAAAGATGAAATGGCACCAGGGCTGCCTGCATTGCTTCTGTGAGCTACTAACCAGCTTTGGGGAGGTTCAGGAGGATTTTGGGTGTACAGTTTATCCACTTACATTCACTCCTTCTTAATCTCATCTTGGAGCTGCTGGCGCAGAAATAAAGCAGCTGTGGAAACACTTCACTCTTTGTAAGCCCCTGTTTCCACATCTGGTTGACCAGAGAATGTGGACCTGAGTGTTTTCTGCATAATAAATAAAATCCTCCTGCAGCCTACCTCACTTTTGAGAGGTTGAGAGGAGTGGGTATCCAATGATCAACTACAGATCATTGAAATAACTTCCTAGTGTAAATAATAAAAGCCCCAACCACTTTGTTAAACCTCCCTTCTCCAAATGACACAGATACTAAAAAAAGCTGGTAATTGGAAAGGCAATAATAGGTTTGGCTTGGTCTCTGGAAGGAAATAGCAGTTTCCTGAAGCTGGCAATAAAAATTATAGGGGAGTCCACTGACCCTGCAGAGACACGTTTAAGACAGCAAACCATGGGCTGCAATGGGATAAAGAAGAAACACACAATGCAGAGCTCTCCTGAGCTTGGGTGAAATTTGTTGAGGACCAGAAAAATAATTCCTTAAGACTCTGCAAACCCATGGTTTCTACCCTGGGTGAAGCAGGTTGCCAACAAGCTCCGTGTACAGCTCTGGGACGTGGGGAACCACAGCTGGAACTGAGCCCAAGGGGGACAGTGGTGATTCCTTGTCTGGTCCATGCACCAGCAGCAGATAAAATTGCCTGTTCCCAGTTGGAGGTGCCTGATGAAACTGTGCCTGTTGCAGGGCAGCCCCCATGGCACACCTGGGGACAGCAGGCCCCACCCGTGCTGGCAGGTGGCTCTTCAGGCAAGGCCAGCACTGTTAGACTGCTGTAAAGTCCTAATCATAGTCAAGGAGAGGAGAAATGGTGGGTGTGAAAACAGATGGATGAGAAAGCTTTGCTGCTTTCATTGTTGTTCGTAGTCTGTAAACAGCAAGCTGTCAGTTTAAAAGAAAGGGGGAAAAAAAAGATCATGTGGCCTTTTAGGTTGTGAAGACGCAGCTGTCACATAAACATATGTCCTGCTGCCCTCGTAGCCCTTTTCTGCAGAATATTGTTCCCATCCAAACACTGAAGAGACAAAGGCAGAACTTGTCTTGTTATCATCCATTTCACTTGAGTGAAATGTGCATTTAGGAACCTCAGTAATTAGTAGACAGCAGCAGCTCCTTTGCTTCTAAAATGGAAGAATAAAGCTATATTAAAATAATGTTTAAAAAGCCCTGGAAATTCAGGGGGATGATAAGGCAGGCTCATGGTGGGCAGTTTCCAAGCTGTGGGCAGGAGCTGGGTGGGCAGAGAGGGCTTGCCCAGCTCCTCAGCACAGGGCTCTCTTCAGAGGTGCCCAGGTTGTGCTGATGGTAAGTGCAGGTTCTCCCTCCAGGAACAGGCTGCCAGCACCCTGACTCACAGTGCTCATATGTGTCCGTGGTGTGTGGACTTAAAAATACAGCCAGGGTTCAGCCTTGAGTGACAACACACCATAATCTTCTTTTATTCATAGGTAAATAAGTTCCAGAAAACAAATTTCCACAAATATGTTGAGGTAGACACGTGGAGGGGCCTGTTCTGCAGTGAGCTTTCAGGATATGGAGCATGTTGGAAGGTGAGGCTTGGATCAAAGGCTGCAGGATGTGGTCATGAAGTATTTACCTGTTTCAGGATCTCAGTTAAAATGTGCCTACTTTGTTCCATTACTGTTTGGCTGTAAATGTCTGCCTTAACTCGGCAGTGATACAGAGCTGGAGCAGTACTGGCATCTTAATTTAAGTTATTCCTGTGAGTTCAGCCATAATATGAAACAGATACGCTGAACAGGCTGGCTCTCAGGTCATCATTAAGATTGCTGTAGACATATAAGGCCTTGTAAAACTTCTGTGATACCATAAAATGGGAATTAAGTATTGCAGCATTTGAAAGGATGTTCAGAAGCAGCACAGAGACTGAAATTTGGGGAATTATTTTTGTTCGGTTGGTTTTTTTCCCCTAAAACTTCTACTGTTATCCCTTTGTTTAATTATTTTTCCTGCCATTGCTTTAAGCAGTCTGGATGGATCACTGATAATTACCTGCATTGTTTATTCCTGCTTTGCTGGTGGCTGAAGAGAAGCACCTTGCAGAGACAGGACAAGAAGGGTGTACAAATTGAAAGATGGGAAATGTAGATTAGGGGAAAAAAAAAGTATTGTCCCTGCCTGTGGCACTTTAAGGTCCATTTTGGTGGGGGGGAAGTGTGTGATCTTTACTGTGTACAGGGAAGCACCTTGAAGGAAAAGTAGTCTTTTTCATAAAACAAACATGATTGCAGGAAAGTGGTTTTACTGGTTTGTTGGGGGGGATTGAGTTGGGTTTTTTTTTTGGTGGGGGGGAAGTGTATTTATTTTTTATGTTTCTTGTTAAAAAAATTCATGGAGACTTACAATTCTCAGTATCAACCAAAGAAAAATAGAGTAAATTTAAAGAGATCTCATTTTTATGAGACACCCAAGAGATGAGCAGTGGGGTGATAGTGGAAAGCAATGGAATATCCAGCCCTAATCCCGAGTATGGACTAAGTTCAAGTCTTTAAACTTTAGCACCCCTGGGAGCTGGGAGCCTGGTGTCTGAACAGGTTCTTTGACCCTTTCCTTCCCAGAAGATGCAATCTGAAATGAAGTTCTGAATTCATCTTGTTCCTCTAGCCCTTGCTTTTGTCAGTTCTCCCAAGAGCCGTGGCTGTGCTCAGTGCAGCAATCAGTGGATGCAGAAGCAAACAGAACAAATTCTGTCTTCTCAAATCACCCCCTGGGAGGGTCTCGTGCAGGAAGACCCACATGTTCCAATGAGATCACTCTAGACTCTTTTTCCAGCACTGACTAATTTCTCCAGCTTTCTGTTACACTCTGAAAGCAGAAAGCAACAAATACACAAGAACATTTTCCTCAAAAAATGTGAGCGAGTGTCCACCTACTTGTAGACTGCAAAAATCCTATCTCGTTATTTTTTATTTTACTCCTCATTGCTGATTTTCCAGGTCACCTTGTTGTAGCTCAGAAACTATATCAGGATCTGAATTCTGCTTCCCAGCGTTATGTGCAGCGTTATGTGCTCTGAAAACAAAGCTGTGTTTTTCCTTCTCCATACATCCCAAGCAGCAATAAAGACTTTGGATTTCCAGAATAACTGGCAATTCAAACTCGCTACCCACGAGGCAGAGGGGAGCAGGGGGCTCTGCGTGCAGCTGTGGTGACTTTGTGGTGCCAAATGTTTGTGCAGGTTGTGCAGGGGAGCTGCTTTTTGAGGGACAAAGGGGTGTAACCAAAGAGATGTCTCTGGTTTGCTGGGATAGCAGGGCTTCAGTCCCACTCCGGAGCATATATGGCTGGGAAATAGACATGGCTTGTCCCGGAGATCCAGGAACTGCTTAAGAGAGTTTGAAGGCAAGGTCAAAGGGAGGGTTTGTCCTTCTGAGCATCTCATTGCTTTTGGACTGCACGCAGGGTGGCTTATCACAGAAAGGCATCAGAGGGAATTGCTCCTGTGATTCCCAGTATTTCCCAGCATGGATCCTGCAATCATCCCCTTCCTGTGTGCAACTAAAGTGTGACAAGAAAGGCACAGGGGGGCTGTGTGTGTCCGCTCCAGCCAAGGAGGATTTGTCACAGATGGAGCAATTTTCTCCAAGAGCAGATTCAGATTTCCACGAGGTTTGTCCAGTCGTTTGAGGACGGGAGGAGGTGCTCAGCAGTGCTTTGCTGGGTTGCTGTTTCCAGAGCACAGACAGCATCCATATTAATGGAGCATTGTTAACACAGTAATTTATGCTGGGTTCATTACACCTGAGACGCGTAGAGGCAAAAAGTGCTTTGCAAAGCCTGCAGCAGATTAGTGCCTGACGGAGGCAGCTCTTCAACCCAGCAGCACATTTCCATTTGGATGGCAATCACAGGCTGGACAGCAGCAACCCCTGCCAGGAAGGGCTGTGCCACGAGGAGCTGGGGACTGCACAAAGGTTGTGTTTGCAGCGGAGGTGGCCGGAGAAAGCTGCCGAGTCTGAGCTGCTCGTGAAGCCAAACACAACACTCAGATCCAAATCCCGTTTCTGCAGCTCTGCAGGCTCCGGGGTGGGCTGAACACAAAGCGTTGGGTTTTGTCCCGGCTCTGCAGTGAGGAGCTGCAGTGGTGAGGGTTGTTAGAACAGCTCGTTTGGCAGAGGCAGCAGCACAGAATGTTGGTCTGCTCCACATCCATCAGAGAGCTGAAATATTCAAATTACTTCTTCGGTGTCTGTTTGCCATGTGTTTAAATAAATACCCAATTTGCAAAATTTGCGGTAATGGTGCATGAAAATGAGATGTACAGTGGCGTGTACTTCTGACCCAAGTCTATTACAGAGCAGGTCATTTAACTGGGAAATTCTATTAGCTAATCAGGCACTTACGTGGGACCCATCACTCACACATGGAGTGTGGAGAAATGTGTTGTCACTCCCAGCTTTCAATACTTAACAGAACCAACTGCAGGCAAGTCCAGTAGTGTGGAGTGTTTTATGCAACAAAAACTGTTGGTGGTATTTTCAAAGATGAAGTGCAAGAAAAGATACATATATTTTTAGTAGCTTTTTAAAGGAGTGTATGTTTATTGTAGATGGGCAAATTACACACTGTGATGTTTTCCTATATATTTTTCTTGTGTTTTTTATTTTTCAGGAAACTAAAATCAACTGTGTCCGGCTGGCAACAAAAGGTATGTGGGTCTCTCTTTCCTGCAAAACACAGCACTAGAAATGTAAAAACTGCAGTGGTGGCACAACTTGATTACAGTTCCTAGCCAAAGAACCAGCCTCTTTATTTCATCTTTTATTTTATTTTTTTAAAAAGGAAGATTGCAAGGCAGAACAACAATTTCCAGGACCACTCCACTATATTTGTGGCCTCTGTTATTTTTTTAACGCAGGGTATAATTCTCTGTGGTTCCTCCTTTCCCTCATTCTGTTGACAGCTTTTGTGTCCTGAGGACTGTTTTTGCTGTTGGCAGAACATCACTGAAAAAGTGACATTAACTTCCCATTCAATTTGTTCTCTCCACAACTGTACAAAGTAGATAAGAGGAGATCTCGTGTAAGCCTAACCTTGTACACAGCAAGGCACAATTCTTACAACACACCATTTTCATGGTGTAATTGAACAAAGTAGGAGAGAACATTCCTGATTTTCGTTGTGGGGAGCTCCGAACAGGCCAAGCTGACGGGTCACACAAACCCGAGACAAACAGCCCCAGGTTGGTTCACCAGGTGTAGCTCTTGGGGGACCAACGGTGACAATGTCTGAGCTCCTTCTTAGAGTTTACAGCTGCTTTTAACAACTCTCCTAAAGATTTCAAAATCACCCCAGGGGCTACTTTTCCAGAAAAGATGTCAGACACCAATTTATTTGTAGCACAGAGGAGCAGCTGTAAAAATATTTCCCCAGCACATGTTGTAGCCTCCCAAGGAGCTGCAGGGAAATGCTGGGGTATTGCCATGGGCTGTGCTACAGGTGCCTCTCCATTCCCAAACTTTGCTTTCCCAGCTCGTGCTCTCGCTGCTTTGCTGTCTTGTGAAATACCTGCATGGCTGCCCATGGAGGCTTTGGAGACTTCACCAAAACTGGCAGGAACCCAGAAAGCCTTTGAGGCACCATCCTATTTTTTTCCATTCTTTTCCCTTCTTTCTGACTTGTGTCAGAAGTTAATGGCTTTGAGGGCCTTTCTCCTGATCCTTTCTGCTTCTGCACTTGCAGAGGAGTCGGGATGGCTCAAAGAAACCCCATCAGCCACTGGATAGCAGAAGAGGAGGTTTTCCATCTCCCTGTGGAGACGTCCCCAGGCTGTCACAGCCAGCCCAGCACTGGGGTGGCAGGTGCTGTGTGAGGTTCCCACCTGTGCCACTGTTCTCCCTGCCCAGACTGGGTCATGCAGACTGGTGGGGCTGTAAGCAGTTGTGCCACCACGGAAAGCTGAGGAGGAGGAGCTATTTCTCCCCTTTCTCCTTCTCATCTGTGCCTCTGCTGCTCCCCATATCCTCTTGTTCCTTTCCTGTTTAAAAGTTCCTTGTAAAATCTTTATGTAATTCATTCCCTGGGTTACAAACATTCTGTGTGTCTCGGTCTCTGTCTCCTTCCTCTCCAGTTTTCCCAGCTGGTAGTGATGTGACCATTTCAAATACCTGAGTTTGGCTTTCTGGTGGTAGAAAGAGCAAGAGCAGGACTGGTTGAAATGAATCTCCACAAGCTTTTCCCATAGCATAGTCTCTTCATGAGATCAGAGATATTGGATTAATTAATTTTTGGAAACCTGTGGTTCCTTCCATTTCACCTGTTCATTTTTCTGGAGCTGGTGGAAGAATGTTGTCATGCTAGCAGGAAAGATATTTGTTCTGTGACTATTTTCAAAAGAAAATAACTTATACAGCTTGAAAAATCCCATTCTGGCATGCTTTTGTTTGCACACTCTGATTTGGGTACCTCAGCAAAGTGTCCCATAAGTGTTTGACCTTCAGTTGACTTCTGCAAACTGAGATAATGTTCATTAAACCCGTTAGGTCACCAGGAAGAGTCACCGAGCCACCCAGTCAATGAGCCACCCTCATTCTGTTGTTTCTGAATGTTACCCCTTTTTAAAAAAGAATCTCCTGCGAGGATTAATTTAATAAGAGATACAAAAGAGATGGGGAGAGCCTGAGGATGTCTAGAGCTGCTGCTTCTTGGTGATCTTATTTTTTAGGTTTTTTCTTTATCAACTTGAATGGAAAAGGACAAGAAATGATGGTGGTTGTAGTGTTTATTCTCACTGTCTCAATTCATATCACTTTTGATTTATAGGTAGATATCTTATTCCTCTGCATGGAGTGCAGAAAGCTCTGTGGAAATTCTTTTCCTGCTGCCCTTACTGTGAACTGCAGTCCTGTAATTCCCAGTGCCCGGCCCTTAGCACAGCCCCTGGAATGCCGCAGCTGTGCCTGGTTTGGGGCAGGTTTAGCTCCCCAGAGGAGCAGAGCTGGGTGCAGCTCGAAGGCAAGGCAGCACCACGAGCCGGGGTGGATAAAGTCACAGAATCTGCCACTGCTGGCACCTGGGCAGGGCCAACAGCTGAACAAAGTGGTTCTGTGAGCTTTCCCATAGTTTCAGGTTTCCCTATGCCCTGAGGCTGCATTCCCACCATAGATTAACTCCATATGGATAAAAGGACCAGCGCCTGGAGAGGGGTGTGGTACCTGCCCTCCCTCTGCAGTGTGCCAATGCACAGGGACACAGAACTGTAATTACACCGTGTCCTGATCAAAGGCTGATAGCTGGGATGTTCTAGATGACCTCCTGTGTCTGTGCTGTCTTCTGTCTGATTATATTGATTATCCTTAATGGCATTGCCCTGTACTCCCCTTTATTTGCATTGGTGTTTTTCTGAGGATAGAAGGAGCACACCTGAAGTCTGCCTTGAGCAGAATCAACAGAGCTGCCAGTGAGGATGCCACTCTGTGTCCTTGGTAGGAATCAGGAAAATAAAAACCAACCAAACAAAAAAAACCCTTTTTCTGGAGTCAGGATTAATCTCAGCATTAAAAGCTCTGCTTTAAGTTGGTACCAGAGGAAAAAAAAAAAACATATTTTGTTTTGATGCAAGAAAATAAATACATACCACTGGTGCCAGACTAAATGTTCATTTTGGAATAGAGGCCTAATTTCCCATTCCTAGACATTTGACACTGCAGCAGCTCCATTAGCACCAGTGAAACGAGTTCTGATTTACACCAGTGACAGGAAGATTAGGATCGAGGCGTGTTTAAGCACGACAAGTATTCTCTGGAAGTAGTGGATTAACAAGGGCACTAAACGTGAGTGTGGGAGTAATTAGGCAGTGAAATGTGTTAGGCATGTGTTACTGGGGGATTGTAACACATCCTGGGTGTTGCTGCAAGGCACCTGCTCAGAAGCTGAGTCGCTTTAATTACTTGAGAGACGCACGGGGCTGTTCCACTCCTCCAGCAGGCTGCCGGGGAATTCGCTTTTCTGTGCCCCAACACCGAGAAAAGGAAAGCAGAGAACTCCTTAAAAAGTGGTTTAATCCACTAAAACAAAATTTTTGGAGGTTTCCCAGTTTTCTTCCCTCCTCTTTAGCAAGAAATAGGCTGATCAAATCAGCCCCTCTCCGTCCAGCCCAGCTCCGTGCAGGAGCTGCTTGCCAGCTCTCCTGTGGTGCTCTCTCTGTGTGGTTCCTTGTGTGCTGCTCCTGGTTAGATGAACTTGGTGGCAAGGAAAAACTCTCAAATCCTTTTGTATTGGGTTATTAAATATTGGGAGGAGAGGGTGGCATCAGCGTTCCGGAGCACCCGGACCTCCAAAGCAGAGCCAGCAGGTCCCCAGCACATCCTCGGAGCTCATTCCCCTCCATCCAGTGCCTCCGGGAAGGGCTGGGTGGTGCCTGTGGGAAGGGCCAGGGGCAGGACTCGCCGTCAGCCTTTGCTGGATGAGCCATCAGAAAGCTCCCTGCGTTTGTCCAGTCTGTGTAGCCATCCCACACTTTGCCAGCATGTTAAACATTATTAACCTTTTGTATCTACATATGTATTTATTTTCAGATTCACTGGTCTCAGACCTCTTGCCACTTCCCTTCTCACATGGGCTACTCCTTTTTAATTACTGACTAATGTCATCTTTCACAGCATTAGGCAGTTGGATGCATCTCATTAACATAAAACACGCTTTAAAAATGTTTATAATTAAACCCCAATTTACCAGCTCTCTGCCATACAATCTTCATTCAGATGGGTTATTTATAGGTTTTGCCATTTGGTTTCCTTGACAGCATTTGTTTTAATATGTCCCATTCTTTCTGAATTAACTGACTTGTTCTCCCTGTCTTAAAGCAACATATTTATACCGACACTTTATTAAAGAAAATTGCAACCTCTTACCAAGAGAGAGCGATTACCTCTTGTACTCCTAAAGTGCATAAAATTAATTTCACAGTGTAATTGTAACCAAGGCAGAGGGCTCATTAATGGTTCCTTATCTCCCAATACTCATTTCTTCTTTCCTTAAAATGTGAGTTCTTGCAAATGAAAGAATGGAACTATAATAACCATTATGAGGTACATTTTTATTTTTTTTCCTTTTTTTTTTCTTGTGCATGCTGCCTGGGAACCATTTTGCTTGTTCTTAGCAGTGCTAGGTAGACAACAGGTGACCACGCGAAACCCGCCCAGCCTCTTGAGCACAGGTGATTATCAGTTCAGGAAAAGGAAAACTGGTCAAACTTCCAGAGGTCTGAGTAGCTTCACGACTTCTTGTTTAATACTTGTTTTGCATGAGAAATTGCTTTTACAGTTACTCCAACTGCAGTATAAAGGGGGGCAGTGCTTTCATGGCACTCCTTCAGTGCTGAGGTGGAGATCTGCCTGTGCTGAGGGGCAGCTGGGGGGCTCAGCACCTCTGAAATCTCCACAGGAGCACTTGAGTGTGATGGAAGAGTCCCACGGACCCTGCTCTGCACAACCTGAGTCTCCCCCTGAGCGAGCACAGAGCTGAGTTTGCATTTCCAATTAAAGGAGCTGTGCCATTTTCTGGGGCTGATTATTGCACTTATTCTTAGACAGCTGAGTCCTGCTGTCAGAGAAATGATGGCAAGAAAAGGAAAACTTGATTCTGTAAGCCCTCTGTAGAAGAAGAGAGGAGCTATAGAAACTATAGGAACTGTAGTTTCTATAGAAACTTCTGCTGGAGCCAGAGGTGCTGCAGAACTGAGCCTCAGCAGCACCAAGTCGCTCACAGTGGGGAGGTTCAGGACCTCTCAAGGGTTTTACAGTTTCCATCAGAAGGAACTTGGAGGTCTGTGTGCCATAAAATTGCCCATCATTTGTAACACTGGGACCAGGATCATCATTAACTCCAGAAAATGTAAATATAGAGAGGAGATCCCATCAGCTTGTGGAAATAGGTTCTTCTGCTCCGGCCTGGTGTGCACAGAATGAGTGGCTGGGATGTGACAGCCTTACATGAGATGAATGGCAAAGGAGGGTTGGGTTTAAGTTTTTAGATGGATTACATTTCTCTAGGAATGTTCCTCTCCCAGTGCTGCATGGTTATTCCTGCCTAGTCATGACTTCCTCACCCAACAACTGTTTCAACTACACATCGGGACAGCTGTGATGATACAGGGGCAAAAAAGGTGCTGGGATTGCTGAGAAGTTCATATGCACTGGAAAAAAAGGTCTGAGGTTTTTTTGGGAAGAAGGAAACCTCCTGGAACAATGTCGAGATCTCAGCGCAGAACCTGGGTCTGAAATGTGACCAGAGAAATCTTGGGCTGGGGGAAAAACTGCAAAAAATCAGTGGAAAGTGAGGAAGGAAGAGGTTCCTGCTGTTCACACACAGTTTTGCTGCACATGAAAAGTGTTCATTTAATAACTCCTGCTCCCTCAAATTCATTGAAGAGACTTCTTCTGTTTCCTGAAATACATCCTGGTTTTGTAGACAGATAATGTATTTTTTAAACAGATCTAATCCCACTTCAAATCTGTTTGTTACTGCATTTTGTCTTCTAACACACTGGAATATTATTCCTTTGACAGGTTTATTCTGTTTTGCGCTATTTATTTCAGAGGAGTTTATCACACTTTTTAGGTTGAATGAGTGAAAATGTTTGGTTGGGGTTTTTTTCCCCTGAACAAATCTCTGCCTTCCAAAAGTTATTTTTCAGCACAGTTTCATGTATCACAATCCCTTTAGGGGCTTCCTTATCCCAAGGAGCTAAAGGCACAGTTTGAATTAGAGCAGAACCTGGTGCAGCACAGGATGAGGCCATGAGTGAACTGAGTTTGGTATCTCCAGCCCAGTGTCCAGAGGTCATTACCTACTCCAGAGCTCTGCTGCATTCCCAGACCCTAATCTTGGGCTCATAATTAAAATAAGCAGCTGGAGGGAAGGGGAGAAGAGTCACAGAGCTCTAGATAAAATTTGGGACAGTTTAGCAACAGGAGACTGTGAAAACCTCTTTGTAATTCAAAGCATGCACTGCTGGGTCACACTGGGTAGCTTCAGGAGGGAAAAGTCTTTGGAGAAACGAAAATAAAATATATTATAGCCCTCCAGGAATCAAAGCAGGCAAGGATTTACCTGGAGCAATGTGGAGGTTCTTGACCCTTTTCAAGACCCACCTGGTGGGAAAGGATGCTCTTGGCCCTGTGTTGGGGCTGGCCCTGCGCCAGTGTATGTTCATCTTTGTTTGCAGATAAATTGGTAGCCAGATAAAGGAGTGGAAATTAAAGAAAAGTCAGTATTTGGATGTGAAAGCCACAACTGAAAGTCAAATTTAAAAAATACATCCTTTGGTTTTGTTTTACTTAGTTTGAATGCAGGGAGCATTGGAGGATTCCTTGCTTATGAAATTTAGGGGCTTGTTTTTCATCTCTGCTGCTTGAAAGTGTGCAGGAAGAACTCTCTGAATGTCCCTTGAAGCCTCTTCTGCACAGGGGCTGAGAGATGGCACAAGGAAGGGGCAGCTGCCTGGGGGGAGGCAGGAGGGGGCTCTCATGTTTTAGAGGACAGTTGTGTTTCATGTTCCTGACCTTCACACCCTCACACTAACTCACTTGGGTGATTTTTTGTCTCCATTGCCTGATATCAGCAGATCCTTTCTCGGATGGGTCAGGCGCTGGGAAGGTATTGCAGATTACTTAAAGTGATTTTCATAAACAGATTATCATTGTCAGTGTCCTTTAACAACCCTTCCAAAGGCATGACAGACCCAGGGCTGTTACAAAGACATTATGCCTCTTTCATTAGACAGATTTTTTGACAAGCCAGTATTCAGAAACAGGGTTGATATTAATGAGCTTCTGAGCTGCTTCCAGGAGCTGGACATTTAAAAACTATATGGTTGCATTAGGATATGTGACAAAATCACAAGGTAGGTGTGAGACTGTTTTGTAGTATTATTGTAGAGGAAAAGAGAAATCTTGATCCAGACATGCCTGGAAGTGCTGCTTCAGCTTGGCAGAGCCCAAGAAGCGTCCCGGTGTTTCATGCAGCACACGCAGAGTGTTGTACACAGACTCCTCGCCCTGCCCAGCTGACTCCCTTCTGCTGGAGGAGAGAGTTCTCCTTTCCATGCTGCTCACTCAGCTCGGGGTGAAGCCTCCCAGGACAGGTTTTTGTAGGTCACTGTGGTACTTGAAGCGCCTTCGTCCAGTTGGGCTCAGAGGGTGATTTTATTTCAGTGTTCGCTCTCTGCCCACCCCTGGGCTTTGCTCACTGGTTTTTCAGCTTCTGCAGCTGCTGTGGGTGTGGGTGTTTCATGATAATCATGATGAGAGCAGGGTAACTGCTTAGAGGGGGCTGAAGTCAATAATTGTGGTGAATCTGTTGTATATCCATAACATTGTCAGGCACTGAGAAGTTTTTGCCTGCATCAGTCAAAAGGTTGATCTCCCTGTGTCTAAGACTTTACAAAAATTAAGTCACATCTGTAAATTTGAACTTGTCATCTTGATAATTGTATTTGTTTCTCATTTTTATAGTTTTGAGCTAGTTTTTAAATACAATTCTACAAAAGGGAAGAGTTAAAACAGAAACGTGCTCTCACCCCCGAACCATCACATCACCTGTTGACATCACAGGAGGTCTCTTTAGCTGAGCTCTTCTTTCAGGGAAATGTTATAACCTTTCTTATTCTTGGGGACCATATATCTGCCTTTAGCACAAATTAAATGCTCCTGTTCTGAAGAGAGAGGAAGAAAAACTGGAGGAGAAAAGAAAAGCCTTTGTGGTGGATTTTCCTGGAATCTCCAGAATCAATTATTCACTTACAGCTATTTTTTTAATTCTCATTCAGCTTAGCAATGCTGATCTTGATGCCTCACTGTGTGTTTACCCTCATCCTCCTACAGATTCCACCTGCAAGCCTGAAAATCCCTCATACAAATTCTGGTCTGTCTTTCTCTCCAGGACTGCTTTGTTCTGCTGCTTTCTCTGCTCAGAATATGGTTGAAAGCTTTTGGCTCTCATCATTCTGTCTATTCCTTTTGAGCTTTGTGAAAGAAATGAGTGTGTCTCATTATAGTCTTAAGCATGTGCTGTTTGCAGTGTTCAATAAATGGAGGTGGAAAATTGGGGTAGTGACTTTGTGTGTGGTGATCCTCTTTGTGATACTCATTTTTTAATGAATTGCAACAAAGAAATAGCCAAAGTGAAATCTGGCTTTTAGATTTGTGAGCTGTTCCACTCTGTTGGCTCATGGTACATGGAGGCACCAGGTCACACAAAGTTTTTTAGCCCTAATACACTGCTGGAGGGTGTGGTCAGCTGACACCCTGGGCTGTGGTGATTTCCACATCAGGATGTAAAAAAGGTGCCTTTCTGCCTTTATCTCAGCGTTATCACTCCTGGAGGTACCTGTCTGCCCTTGTGTTTGCACGTCAGACTGTGTTCTACAGATACAGATATTATCAGCAACTGAAAACATGAGGGAAAACATTCCTGCACGCAGAGCTGCTTTAATAATTTGTAGGCCACTCACATAGAAAGCACCATAAAAAAATAAATAAAGGAAATCATGTTTACAAGTGATTTGAGAATAGCTGTCTTTTGAATACCAGCCTCTAGGTCTGTTAGGAGATTTTGCATTCAGCCCACTGCCTGGCCATTATGTGCTGCAAAGAAATTACTCTGATTGTGCAGATCATTTCAACACGTAATGACTGGGAGCCCAATATTTTTCATTAATTTCTCTGGGTTAAATAATGCTCTGAAGTAATTTTTCTGATTGTTTTTTGTTCCAAGAGTGAATTTCTCTCTGAGGAAGCTGTTTTCTTAGGTGTTACAGTTTTGAAACCACACCTCGTCGTTGCCAGACTTGTCCCCTTGTTGGGTCTTTCCTGTCACCTGCTGGTGGCTGAACCTCCCATTTCTTGTGTTGCTTCTCTCATTTTGCCCCTCCCTCCTCCACACTTGCATTGCCCTTTTCTTGATTCTGAATATTCGACCCAGCTGCCCTTAGAATAATTTTATTTGCTTTACTCCTCTTAAGCTTTGGGATGCTTTTTTCTCCTACAGTGTCTTGGCTACTGGTGATTGTGGTGCCACTTCCATTGCAGGACTTTGTTCTCTGTGCCTCACCTGGAAACCTCACATAAATACCTGACTTTTCCTCCTGCTTATGGCTCTCTTGAATTCTTTTTCCTGGCAGTGTCATTTTTTAAACTGCAATATTGTAATTGCTGCTTAAAGTAAAGAATGTTTCAAATTGCAGTTTGTGAAATAGGTTTTATGGAAGAAACTTGTATTACCAGCCCTGCTGAGCTACATGCACCCAGTAATCATTCTTTCCTAGATGTTTTTCAGAGTGCCACCTCCACAGAGGAGGTTGCTTTATATCTGGTGGCTTATTTTCAAATAATAGATCTGTGCAGAAATTGCTGGGAGAGAGATTGCCATGGTATCTTTTCCTTAGATGCCACTGCTGGTTTTCCCCCAGAGGGTGCTGGCACTGCCCAGGCTCCCCAGGGAATGGGCACGGCCCCGAGGCTGCCAGAGCTCCAGGAGCATTTGGACAGCGCTGCCAGGGATGCCCAGGGTGGGGCTGTTGGGGTGTCTGGGCACGGCTGGGAGCTGATTTTGATGATCCTGATGTGTCTCTTCCAGCTCAGCATATTCTATGATTCTACAAATCAACAGCAGCATGGCCAGATTAGACCTTAATTAAAACCTTAATTAAACCATCAGTGTGTGATGATCCAGAACCTGACTTCTTATGGGCTGATGAGCTGGACAGCTCTGGGAAGTTGGCCCTTTGCCCCTGCCCTGCTCTCCCTGCACCTCTGCAGCATCACCTGAACTGTATCTCCCATGAATGTGCTTCCTGTGCTGTCTCCTGTCGTGCTGCAAGATGCTGGATCTGGGAATTTTGAAAGGGATTGAAGAGAAACAAAGTCAATTGGATTGCTAGGAAAGGTCTAAAATGTTAACTGACCAGTGGAGTGCTGGGTGAATGCCTGTGAGAGTCAGGCAGGCCACTGCTCTGGCCCCTGGGATGGTGTGTTTTGTACAGTGCATAAATGAGTGTCTCTGAGAGCAGTGGCCTGGTGGAGTAGACAAGGCACAGATAGGGAGTCAGGGGACCTTCAGTCTTCACTCCTCTGCCTTCTACCATTTGCCTTCCTTATTAAGAAAGCAAGCTT
Source organism: Platysteira castanea (assembly GCA_013397175.1). NCBI lineage: Eukaryota > Metazoa > Chordata > Aves > Passeriformes > Platysteira > Platysteira castanea. The sequence goes on from VYXC01006375.1 coordinate 225,471, forward strand.
AGGGCAGAAAATGGTCCTGCTTCATGTTAGTGCAGAGTGATGGGGTCCTGACCTCCGTGGGGGTTCTGGGTGCCTCTGAAATACACACACCAACAGCAGTAGTGACCTGCTCTGTGTCTTATTATTCCAGCATCCAGCTTCTGTTAGAAGGAACAATGCGTTCCAGGAAATGTGGTGGAAGAAACCACTAGAAAATACATTTATAGTTTGTTTTCATTTGTTGTTAATGCCAGCAATATATAAATATGGTTTTTCAGAAAGCAAAGGGTGGCCCCTCAAGTACAGTAGCGCAGAGCTTTGCGAATGTGTTTAATGTTTGTGTGAAATGGCCATCTGAGCAGTTTTCACGGGCTGCTGTGCTCAGAGGATTTCAGATCCTGCATCTCTATGAAGGAGAGAAGCACAACTGAATTCTAAACCAGCATTTCTGTCAGGAGCAACAGAAGTCATCTCCTGCAAACACAGGAACAGCTCACAGAGCTCCTCCTGCCAGGAGAGGGATATTCTTACCTACAGCTGGTGCTGGGGCAGGTGGGAGCACAAGCCAGCAGAGGATATTTAGGCATCTGCAAGGAAAATATGCCAGAACATCAGGAAAACAATGGACTTTTGCAGTAATGTTTCATTGCAAGGCTTAGAGAATCCCAGAGCCAAGAATCTGCTGACGCTGTCATATTCTCCTTTCCTAGGCACTATCAGCTGAGACAACTTACAAATGGTTGGGCTGGTAGCCTGAAGGAATTGTTGGCCTTTGCCAAGAGAGATAGAAAGAGTTGCCCAGAAGACTGGAGTGAATCGGTCACTGCAGTGTGGAGGTGTCAGGATGGATAATGAGCCTTTCTTCTCCTCCTGGAACTGCAGGAGCCTGCAGTGGGGTGGGAAATCTCAGATAAAAACACTCTGACCACACATTGCCTGGAGTAGTGAGCAACAGCCTGGGAAAATCAAACCAATCTGGTGGATTAGAAGATGGAGTTGACAGCACATTCTTATTTCTTTTTACACGGCTCACACTTCATGAGGGTATTCAGATGGTACAAAAGTGAGGGGCATCTGACTGTGCTGTTTATAGTAGAAAACCATTCTCCAACACCTATTATTTGGGGTCATAGGAGTAACTGCAGCTCATCTGAAGGATAATTTGGAGTACTTCTGACTTTCACTTCAAATAGTTTTAGCCATTTTCAGGGAGAAATTGTACCTTTCTCATTGCCTTTGCTGTGTGACAGCATGGGGATGGCCTGTCTGATGGTGTATAGCTCACCTCTTGGACACATTCACTGCAGGACTGTGGGAGAGGGTGTCAAATAAAGATGGAAATATGCAACTGATACGTTATTTTATTTTCATGCTCAGGAGTCCCATTAATGCATTTCAGACATGTGAGTGCAGAAGTTATCAGTGAACTCTTAACTGAATGGGCAAATTGGTGAATGCAGCAGAACAGCAGAGTTGTCAGGGGGAAAAGCTGAAAATTATACGTGTGGTTCCAAGAGCCATCCTTTTTGCTTGGTAAATATTGTGTTTTGCTCTGGCTAAACTAGATTAACAGCTTAGCTTTAGGAGAAGTGAAATCATGCTTTTATCACTGCATCATCTCTTAAAGCATATGTGGTTTAACATGTGGCAAAGAGGCAAAACAATAGCACTCTGACAGTAACACTGCTGTCTCACCAACACATGGACTTGATTGAATGTTATCTCCCCGAGCAAGTGACTTCATGAGCAGAAGTGATTCAGATTTCCTGAAGGTCAGCAGCACAGAGCTGTTAAAAGAGCAAAACATTGTGGTCTTCTGATGTCAGCCCTCTGTGTTCACCTTTGATTCCCTTTCCCTTCCACATTTAAGCTGTAGAGGGAGACCTGGCTGACTCCAGCAGCAAAGGTGAAGCTCAAGATAAGAGTGGGTCTCATGTAACGTGAATTCATTTAACTTGGTGAACTGCAGTGGTGATATTTTTAGGAGTAGTTAAGTGTAACAGGAATATAATGAAGATAGGTTTATTTAGTCTTTAGAGTAGCCACGACTCAAATCTTGTGGGGCTTTCTAAAGCAAGCTCAGTGGCTTAAGCTATATCTGGAAAAATTCCGTGCAGCAAGTGGTGAAGTCAGCAGAGCTAAGGTCTGTGATGAGCACTATTGAAATGGTCTGAGCCACAGGGGAGAGGGCAGCCTTTCCAAGGTGCTCAGTTAGTGCAGGGAGGAAAGAGCAGAAATGCTGTGCAAAAACTGTTCCTAAATATGTTTTATTTTCAGGTGTGTAGATTTCACTTGTTAAAAAAAACCAAACCAACAAAACCAAATAATTTCAAATAGAAATTACGCTCTCTTGTTTGGGCTGAAGAAGTCATGCCTGGAGTAATATTAGGTGATATGTGAGAGTTCTGAGGCACTGGAATGGGTGGCCCAGAGAAGCTGTGGCTGCCCCATCCCTGGAAGTGTCCAAGGCCAGGCTGGATGGAGCTCCAAGGTTCAACCTGGGACAGTGGAAGGTGTCCCTGCCCATGGCAGGGGGGTGGAATGGGCTTTAAGGTCTCTTCCAGCTCAAATCATTCCATGGTTCAGATGGAATGTACAGAGCATGGAGGATGCTCTGTATGTTGGATTAATGCTTGTTACATGTATAATTTTAATAGGATGTTTAAAAAAGCCAGGCCTCCAATACACTGAGAAACACAAATGTGAGCAGATTTTAGAGGGAAAAAAGTTTCTGCCAGAAATATTATTACTATTACATGTTACTGTGTTCGCTATTCTGATGAGTAAGGACTGCAAGTCCATTTAAACTATTTGAGATTAAAATTAGAACTGTTGTTCTCCTGTTCCTGGGTGCATGCTGAGTGCTTCAGAAGAGTAAATGCCCCATTACAGTATAACTTAGTAAAATATTAGAGTCATTTGCACTACACTGGGATTTTACACCCTATTACTGCTCTGAATTATCTGTCATTAGCCCTCATTAAAGGCAGATTTGGTTAGATGGACAATTGTCTATTGCAATTTGATTGCAAATATGTCGTTAGGCTTTCAAATGAATATTTGAAGTGGATCACTGCACAGTTTTCCTACAAATTCTTTCTTTTTTATCTTGTCCTTCCTCTCCCTCCATCTTTTAAGGAGCTTCCACCCAGAATTCTAATGCAGTGGAACCAGAAAAGCAAGTTGACAGCACCGTGAAAATGGCTGGAGTTATAGCTGGTCTCCTGATGTTTGTTATTATCCTCCTGGGAGCAATGCTTACCATCAAGAGAAGGTAAGTTTCTGCTTTGCTTCCATCTTGACCCTCCTGGCTTCTTCCAAATGGTGAATAAATTAAGATAAAACATTCTTTTTGTGTGACAGAGAGCAGCAGTGAAGGCCTGTTTACATAACACTGACACTATGGGTTGTAGGCCCAGAGCTCTGGGAGACCCAGCAACAAAAGAATGGTTGTTACTGCAAAGAGATAATGATAATTAAATGATAATTAATGGGAAGGGATAAGTCACGAAGCAGCATGGAGAAGTACAAAGGGATAAAAGGAGCACCTCCTAAGAGGGAAGGGTGAGAGAGTTGGAAGAGAAGTTTTGAGAGTGGTCCAGTTGTGGCCTTCCAGTACCTGCAGGGAGCCTAGAAAAAAGATGGAGAGAGACAATTTATGAGGGCCTGGAGTGGGGGGAATGGCTTCAAGCTGCCAGAGAGGAGGTTTATATTAGACACTGGGCAGAAATTCTTCCCTGTGAGAGAGGTGAGGCCCTGGCACAGATTGCCCAGAGAAGCTGTGGCGGCCTCATCCCAACCATTTTTCCAACACTTCATTCTTCTGATGTTTTGGCTGTCACGATTGCTACAAAATACTTTGTTATCTCACAGATAACCCAGACAAACCCCCAAGCAAAATTACCTGTAATGCAGAATGAGTTCCAGAGGTTGGAGACTGAGGATCCATTTGCTCTGTGTGAAAGTTCCCAAGCTCCTGCTGAGCTGAGGGCCTCAGACAGTGCACGGGACCCTCAGCTGAACCTGCCTGGTCCCTGAAGCACCAATGTTTGGTGAATTGGGGTTGATGTCCCACAGACAGAACTTTGCTCTATCTGGTTTTGCCATAGGCTCTGTAAACCTGGCCAGTTTTCTTCACAATTAACATTAGAAAGGAGGTGAGTGGGAGAATTAGAAATCTAAATTCTCCCTTTTCTCCCCTAGAGCTAGAAAATTACAGTTTCCTCTGTGTTGTTTCCACAGCCCCTCCCAGGGCAGACAAGCAAGATCGCTACAGTCTGTATCTCCCTTTGTTTGCTGCAATTTGCAAGGATACCTGCAGGAACACACACTGAAATAAGGAATAAACTGGCTCATTGACTTTAAAATCTTTTCCCATTTAGAAGCTTTGAGTGCAGGAGGAGGTTTGGGAGGCTGTAGCACACCTCCAACACCTCCAGAGCTGCTGATCACATCGGTTCTGGGCTCCCTTGGATGGGCACCACCACCCACATCCAGCTGAGGCTTGGAGCTACATATGGACAAGTGTTCCCTGAAGATGAACTTCAGCCTGTCAGGCTCATTTAATTTGTAAACTAGTGCGGGTTGGGACCAGCTTTTATGAAAGGTGAAGCTGATTTGGACCACGAATTGATTGGGCCTTCTGGAGGAGCAGAGCTGAAAGCTTGAGCTCTTCTGAGAGAACAGTCTAAGAACAAAGTTCTCTTTTTATTCTGCAAACAGAAGCATTTGGAGCTTAAGCTCTTGCATTCCATGTTTGCTTTAGCCTCACTTTTTAAAGGATTCCCTTCCCAGTGCACCAAGGCCTCAGTGTACAAACAGTGTAGCCTTGCAAGGCAACAATTCAGAAAAATAATTTAATGAGATAAACTGAGATGTTGTCTTCAAATGGAGCTGGAAAATATCCCAGTGACATTTGTCCATTGTCCAGGGCATCAGAGCTCATTGGTAACAGGCACAGGATTTCCTGGATGAAGCAGAGAGCAGAGGAAGGAGAGGGATTAGAAGAGAAGGAAGACATTGGTTTGAGATGGGCATTGAGACCATCAGGAGCCTCTTTTTGCTCCTGTGAGACTCGCCAAAGGGGCAGCACACTGCTTGGAACCTTTCAGACACAGAGCATGAGCAAGTGGTGCCCAGTTGCTCACAGTTTCAGCAGAACAAATTGCAAAAATTCCAGGAACTCAAAAATTCTGGGGACTGATAAAGTTTTAGAGGGTTTATTCAGACACGTGAAGCTAAATTAGGTGTATTTATACAGTGGAAAATTTGGGTTTGGCTTTATGTTTGTTGTCTAAAAGCTTTAGTTGAAACTTGGTGTTGTCTAAAGTCTGCTTAAGTTTTCATATGTGTATATCTACGTCAAAATTGCATGTACATATAAATTTCTGTTTTAAAATATGACTGTCTTACAGTATCTGAAATCAAAACCATTAACAATTTATTTTCTTGGATTTGGGAACCCACTAACTCCATGAGTTAAGCCATGGTATCATCATTACATGTGTATGACATAAAAAATTGCTGCCACATAATGGAGAGAAACTTTATACAAGGACAGGTAGTGACAGGACAAGGGGGAATGGCTTCAAACTGAAAGAGATTAAATTTAGATGAGATATTAGGAAGAAATTCTTCTCTGTGAGGGCGGTGGGGCCCTGGCACAGGGTGCCCAGAGAAGCTGTGGCTGCCCCATCCCTGGGAGTGTCCAAGGCCAGGCTGGACAGGGCTTGGAGTAACCTGGGCTGGTGGAAGATGTCCCTGCCCATGGCAGGGGTGGGATTGGAATGATCTTTAAGGTCCTTTCCAACTCAGACCACTCTGGGATTCTATGATAATTTAGCCCATTAGTTTAGAGGTGGTTATCAGTGCTCACATGAGTGTATGTGTCCACAAAAGGCAGAACCACATTCTTTCATTAATAGATACATATCCTAAATCACTCATTTTTATTGCATGAAAATATTTCTAATTCTTTAAGGAGCTTGTTCTTTTTTTCCTTAATATTAGTTAAAGACATTTGTGTAAAAGAGAATACATAATCATTTAGTAAAAAAAAAAAAAAAAAGAAACAAGAAAAACAAGATATTTTTCAGGAGAAAATACCCTTTGACTTTGCCTCTCCCCAGAGGATTTTGGTCAGTTCTGATTTCATCTGGGCAGTTTTAATTCTGGTGTAATCGTGACTTGTATTTCCCTGGAGTGAAGAATATGACACCTCTCAGGCTGGTGTGTTTGAGCAGACAAAGCCTCCACTGACCCCTTTAAATATAAGACTGAATAAATAGGATCAGACAGCCTGTCATGGGTGCACTGTAAATAAGTTCTTTAAACTGCTGTCGGTAGCAAAAAAGGAGATCTGGGGCTATGTAGGGTCTAGGATTATTTCCTCCTATGAAAATTCATCTCCTTATTCTGGGTTAAGATTTAGGTTGTTACCTTAAACTAATTAAATAAAACCCCAAAGCGTCTTGGGCAGAACATACCCAAGCTGTGGGACAGAATTAGGAGAAGGGATGTTTGCACATTCAGTGACCCATGTCCCTTGTGTGTCCCTGTTTCAGGTGGGAGACAGGCAAGGCTCTGGGTTGTGTTGTACATTCCAGGTCATGTTTTTACTGAACCATAACTCAGACCAGTTTTCACAGTGAGCTTTGAAATATTCTCTAGTAAGTCCTTATTTCAGGCTGAAGATTTTGGGAGAATTTGAGCCAAAATGGACTGCCCGATTCCAAAACATCATCCTCCTTTTGTTCATCTTCCTTTATTTTCTGCCTTTATGGAGCAAACCTTTCTGAGCTTTCCTCTGCAGCGTGGAGGGATGTGCAGCTTTTTAATGAGGGCTGAGAGTCTGGCTGGATCCCAGATGTCTGTGGCCCAGACAGGAGAGCAGCAGAAGGAACAGCAAAGTGTTCAGGGGAACAGTTCCAGTCGTGGTGCTGTGTGAGCCCTGGCCCTGACCTCTCAGAGGGCTTCGTTTAATGGAATCATTTTGGGGATTTCAGGTGTTCACTGTGTGGGCTCTCATTTTCTACATCTTGGTCGTGTTTGCCTTTGTTTAGAGGCTCAGTGGAACTTGGATTTTCACAGGGAAGCTCAGTGGCAATCACTGCACCTTAACTGGTGCGTTGCTAGGGCCTGTAGAATATCTGCTTTCAGGAGATAGTAGCATTTAGTCAAAATGCATCCAGGTGTATCTTGGAATCATTGCCATTCAAATAGCTCGGCATGCATCAGGAATCTGGCCAAAATACCAGGTTTATAGCAAAGGCCATCATCAGGAAAACCATGTAATTTCAGTTTAATCCTATAAACTGTCTTTTGGCCCCTGTGTGCACAGCAGAGAGGGTGATTGTGCACAGACTGACTGAGCTGAACCTGGTTTCCACGTGTGCTTATGGAAGCTGTGCTCAGAGCAACCATAAAAGTGAACACTTGAAAGCTGCATTTGTATTTCTAAGTGATTCCTAGTCTTCCTAGTCTCTTCAAGGATGGGATTTCAAAGCTGTGCAATAGGTTGATGTTTGTGTTACACTGTTTTTTCCTGTCTTGACCACTGCTGCTGCTTTTGTGGCTCCTTGTGGCTGGTGGTAAATCTGTAATACCTTGGGCTAGGTCTGTTGTGAACCAGTCAGAGAAGCCCCTTTCAGAGAAGCCCCTTTCCAGTTACAAAAGGGAAAACATTGCCTTTTAAGCTACAACTGATTGCCAAGGCTCAGTTTATGGTGCTGCTCAAAATCTTGTGAAATGAATTGTTGAGAAACTGTGGTAGAAAATGCTTAATCACAGTGATGCAGAAAGCTAATGCATGCCCCCAGTGCTCAGCTATAAATATGGAGTGATGCTTGAATTGTTAATGAACTATTTGCATTTTAGAGTTTGATGAAGCTTGATTTATCATTAGACAATTTGCTCATTGTCTAAATATTCCAAAATTGTGGCGTTCTTACGTTGTCACTTCCCTATTTATTGTTATTTATATTAATAGCTCTGACATCTTTCTCTCCATTTCAAAAATATCAAAGCACTTGAGAGGCAAAATTAATTCTCATTGCCCATGTTATTGACATGATAAAGTGAGGGAATTAAAGGTGAGGGGATTTATTCATGGTGGCAGAAGTGGAAACACAACCTGTCTCCAGTTCAGTATCTATTTATTCCTCACCAACATACAGCTCCTGAAAGAAGTGTAGGCAAATAGTAGCTCAGTACAGAAAACAGCACAAATTCTTTGTATATTGAAAAAGAATCCTAGAGTTCATCTAAATCTAATTATGTGCTTTTCTCTTTTTCTCCTTTTGGATATTTTGTTCATCTGCCTGGCCATCGATATTTAGAAGAAATGCATATTCCTACTCCTATTACTTGTAAGTACTTGGCTGGGAATGAGATTTTTAGAGCATGTTCACCCTGTGGTAATTTTGTGCTTTGCTGTATTCTTTCCTAATTATTTTTTAAATTTTTTTTACCATTCCATTTATCCTTGTCTTTCCAGCAGCTTGTGTTTTATTTTCTCAGTTCCACATTGTTGTTTTGCCTGTTTTACCACTGCCCCTGTAGCTGTGCCTGCAAACACATGCATGTCCACAGATATGTCAGTTACGGATTATAGCTCTTCAAACTGGATATTCATCTTTAGATTGGATATCAGGAAAAATTTCTTCACCAAAAGGGCTGTCCAGCACCAGAACATGTGGCCCAGGGAAGTGGTGGAGTCACTACTGAGGCATTTAAAAGTTGTGTAGATGTGGCACTTGGGGACATGGGTCAGAGATGGACACGGCGGTGCTGGGGGAACAATTGGACTTGATGATCTTAGAAATCTTTCCCAACATAAACGATTCCACGATTCCGTAAATGCTAATGGACAGAGTGTCCCAAGTGCACCTTTTTAATTGTCCATCACTCATAGCCCGACTTCAGGGAATTCACACCTGAAAGTTATTGCTGGGAATTTCTCAGCCATAGATGTAAGCTTTTTAAAAGCCTTAAGGTTTCTAAAACGTGGGAGTTGACATTATCCTAGCAAACATCCCTGTTCCTGGAGCTGCCAGGTTCTGAGTGTTGGTTTAGGTCATTGGATGATGAAGTGGTTCAGATATTCAGATCTAAATCACCTGTCCAGTCCTAATGACAATGCTGCATAATTAAGGCAGTTGTTAAGGCACATGAAAATGCTTCACACATCGGTACTTCCAGAGCCATCTGTTGCCTAAAGACTGAGGGGCTGGAAAGCAATCAGGGCCAAGCTGTTTGTGCCATGATAATAGTTGTCTGAGGATCCGGAGGAGGAGAGGGCTGGATCAATGATGTGAGGAAAAAGTCCTGGAGAAGTGAGCTGGATGGCTGTGCTGGATGGCTGTGCTGCCATCAGAGGGCCGGGAGGGATGGAGGAGGCAGCTGCTGCTGCTGACAGGAACAGCTCTGCCCTCGCCAGCTGCCAGAAGCAGCCGGAGCCCTATCACTGACATCAACCTTCGCCCAGAACCTGCCAGACTTGTCAGGGCTCTGAAACCCGCCGAGTTTTCCAAAGGGCCACATCAGCCCTGACAGCCCCTCCTGGCCTGCTGCTCCAGGAGCTGGCTCCTTTGGCCCTTCCTGCCGTTCCTCTTTGTTCTGGAAGGTGTTCAGCAGGCCAGCAAAACGAGTGGGTTACTGTGCTGCCATTTTAAGGGAAGCTGGTTTCTTTTCCATATGAGTTGCTTTATGTCCAAAGAACAGGGCAAAGGAGGATCCCCATGTGCCACTGCCTGGAGGGATTTTGCTTTTTCGTGACCTGTCAGATAACTACTGAAAGAGGAACCTTTCCCACTTCCCAAGCATGTGAGGAGCCTTAGGACACCATCATGAGTCTTGACTTTGCCCAGTGATGTAATTGTAAATGCAGAGTAACTCCATTTCCCCTAAACTTCACACTGGCTCACCAAGAACTGAATTTGACTTCAAGCAGTCAGATTAAAGAGGAGGTTAACTAAGTGTAAAGTAGGTGATGGTTTTAACCCAGAGGTGCTACGAGCTAGTTGAATTTATTGGTAGAACCTGTCCTCTTCTGCACATCTCTCATGTTCTACTGTTTGGTTTCCTTACAACCAGTAGCACCATTGCCTGAGAAATTCAGTGCCCGGTTTTCCATTATAATTCTGTCTTTTTCCAGCAGGCAGTAGGTGGTCGGCATGTTCCCTGCTTTATTTTATTTTGAGATCTGTGTGTTTAAAGAGATGAATCAACTTCCAAGCCCTCTGTGACCCATTTTACAGCTGCACAGCATTGCTTTGGGCAGTCAGCTGAGGATTGCTCTGCCAGAGCAAGCACAGGGGTCCTTAAGGGCTCTATTTGCTGTGGGTCAGTTTGCTGGACCCTTTTTCCTCAGGGAGCAGTGCAGTGACTCAGGCAAAGTGAAGAAAGAACCCCCCGGAGGTCACCCAAGCCTGGGGTTGCAGTGAGCTTCAGCAGGGGCAGAAAGAGGGGGTTTAATGAGGTTTAATGAGGCAGATGTCCACTGTGCAGCACATCACACCAGGGAAAAGCCAGGAGTGCCACCAGGCAAGCTGAGGGTTCACAGGAGCCAGTGGAATTTGAGCTCAGCTTGCAGAAATCACAGAGCTTTTCCTCCTCAGTACCACACCCAAAATTGTCTGCAAAGAGCTCATTCTTAGCTCTGTGCTGATGGTGACCCAGGGACAGCTCTGCAAGCTGGAGCATCCTGTCGTGGAGGCACCACATCAACAGCCACCTCACATCAAACCCTTCCATCAGCAGGCTCTGCATGCCAGTGTTTCGTTTCACATGGACAGGGGTCTGTTCCCTGAGCTGGGAAAACCAAGCTCTGTTGTTTTTTCCCTTGAAAGACAATCAAGGTAAAAGGGAGGTTCCAGCAGTGAGGAGAGAAAGCAGGAGAGTCCATGAGGGAGCACACAATGAAGTTCTACTCAGTTTCACGTTTCAAGTTTCACATGAAATAGGGTATTTCACTAGAATTGCAGATGAAGATCTGAAATTGCTAAGGACTGTGCAATTCTTGGCCAAACTTGATTCAAATTGCTCTGGACTCCTATGAGCAGAGAGGTTGGATTTAAGTTTATTTGAAATGTTGTGGAAATAACGGCAGCAATATGGTTATATACAGATTTTTAAAATAGAATTGATTTCCATCCTATGACCTTGCATGAATGATTTAGTCCTGAAGCAAAATTCAGCTGAATGAGTTACCACTATTGCAAAGCAGGTTCCCAAATAGATCTGCTGGCAGATCTTTAAATGTGGCCATATGGACTGCATCACTTCATGTTTGGTTTCAATTTCTGGACTTCAAAGCTGCTTTTCTTAGAGCAATTCTTGTCTGCTTTCAGATAATTCCTCCCAACTCTTTGTCACCTTCTATACAGGCATTTCTTCTTGTTAAGAACCAAAATCTCCAATCCTAACTCTTCCAAACAGTTCAAAATGATAATTCTATTAAAGTCACAGAGACTTTTTTCAGGAGTACCTGGTCTTTACAGAGACAGGCCACAACTTTTTGACAATCTCTAGACTGGAGTTCTGGCCTCAGCCAGTCTTGTGTTCTGCTGCAATCCAGGACTGGAGAATCAGATTCTGTGAGATGACTGGGTACCTGCAGCTCTGACTGGTGAAACCAGTCAAAAAGTCACTTATAGAAGCAGCCCTGTCAGCTATTTTGGGCGTACATAGTTATAGGTAAATAATTATGGGATTCTTGTATAGCAACACTTGATCGAAAACTTCCTACAACGTATAGGAAAGGATGAAAGAGAAGGCCACAAAGATCTTTAATATGCATTAAGTGGAAATACAAACCAGGAGGCCTCAATTCCTATCTTGTAACTCATCACGCAGGCCAACATCATGCAGTGTTCTTCAGTTTACCCATCAGCAAAGGCTAATTGCTTATGAGCTGGGATCCTGTGAGGAGAAAGAGATGGAATTAGAGTTCCTGTCCTGGTGCACTCCATGCACCCCTGTGCCCAGGATGGTGCCAGAACCTTGTCAAGGAGTTACTCTGTATTTACACCATTACAAATGGTGTCTGAGGGTGGGACAGAATTGCTGCACTGCAGTGCAATGGGCAGTTATCAGCCTGTCAGTTATCAACAACGTGTTGTTCAGCCCAGCCAGCTCTGGAAGATGTTGGTTTTACTCCCAGCCGAAGCTGTAAAACACAGACAGCAATTCATCCAGTTTACAGGAGGGTTTGCATTTAGTGACAGACACCTCTTCTGCAACAGTATTTTCAACTGCAGCAATCCATATCATGATTTTATTATTTGCTCACCAGGAAAAGAAATGGAAATGTTTTCTGTGCGTGGGTTGCTTGTTTTGGTTTGTTTCTTTCTCCTGGGCTGGGTAATGGCTGCAGAATGAAATTTAATCAAGAGCAATATGAGACATGGGAAGAATTTCTGGAAATACAGAGATTCATGTATGTGTTACAAGCACTCAGTTTAATGTTATTTATAAGAAAAGGGCACTCAATGGCCAACGTGTTGTTTTCCTTTTCCCCTGAACTGGCCAGAGCTCTAGTGACATGATTGCAATGTAGGAAGCCTCTTCAACTCCCACTGGAATTTCACACTGATTTTAATTGTTGGGTGGTTTCGGATGGGAGTTTCTCTTCATGGGAGAGATTATCAAAGGTTATTAAGCTGAATTTATACTCATATTTCTTGAAATAATAGAGTTTGTGCTGAATTTATTTCCACCATCCGGGGGACATTCAAAAAGAAAAATATCCCTTTATTTTATTTATAAGCATACCTCTGTATAACCACATTCACACATAAATATCTCCATATATTTCCATGGATGGTGGGATCTGCCCGCACAGGTCAGCTTGCTAAATCAGAATTTTAGGAAGAAACGTTCTCATTAGGTGCTTTTCTCATTAGATGATGGAAAAACAGAATCGTTAATCAGTGGCTATGCCTAAAGTCTAATGAAAGCAAATTAAAAAAAAATAATAATATATCAAAATGCAGAAAGTAGATGAGATGTTATTTAGAACGTGTCTTTGTGGTGATTGCAAGCCTAAACTTTGCAGAGGACAGGGCTTGTGGCTGTCTGTACCAGCAGGGACTTATTCTGGATGGCTCCTACATGCACCTGGCTTGTCTAAACTTTCTCTGGTTGTAAGTAAAATTAAAAAATAAATATAAATTTTAAAAAATCTTCCACAAATAGTGATTAATTTGATCAAGTGAAGCTTGGATCATATTCTTAAAAGCCTGCGCTTGTATACCCACAGTGCAAAACACTCAGGGCATCTTTTGACTTATCTCTACTTTACTTCACTTTCTCCTGTCCTGTGATGTTTGCTCTGTGGCACTGGCACTTGCTCTTCACTGCACCTTCACTACACCTTTACTACACCTTTACTTCCTCTGCTCCTGACACAACCTGCACCGAGTTTGGCTTCCTCAGGGCAGGTGTTAAGGGCACAATTAAAGCTGTCAGAGCACGGGCTGTAGGTGTGGGTTTGCCCTCGCAGTGGCTCTAGGAGAGCTGCCTGGGTGCTTAGGCCAGAATTGCTTCCCAGCCCCGCTCAGGCTGCTGGGAGGTCAGGAGGGGCAGCTGAGGAAGCTCAGATTTAATCTGGACCATGGGAATGGATCCCCCCAGTGTCAGTGTGACAGACACTGCCCTACTCTGAGCTCTCACTCCTCTGGCTCTGCTTACACCCCTCTGGTGACCAGGATTTCCCAGCCTGCCTGCCCTGCTGGCTTCAGAGATGGGCAGCTCCTCCTGCATAAAACTCTCCCCCAGTTTAAAATGAACTGCCTTTGCCAGAGCTTCCCATTCCCCAGCCCCTGCAGGAAGCAAGAACAGCTCCCCTGCGATGTCTTCCCATGTCTGAAGACCCATCAAGTCTATTTGATTTCCTTTTCTCTAGATTAAAGATCCACATTTCCTTTGGCCTTTGCTTGTAGATCATGTTTTCCAGCCTTACCATTCATGTCCTCCTTTGTGCGTGTCCCTCTGGCACACGTCTGATTTGAAGAGTGGTGTTGCAGTTCTCCAATCCTCAGTCACAGTGAAAGGATCACTCAGATTATAGTGCCATGCCCTTATTTTTAAACCAGCATGAAACCATTCTTCCAAATTGGATTTGTCATCTCTACAGGTGTAGGGCACGGAGATCCTTTCCAATAGCTCTGCTGTTTGACCAGCGCTCCCTGGTATTTGCATGGCTCATCACTGCCTGTCTTAAACTGGAGCAGATTCCATCATAAATTACATGTGTACTCCTAGGAGTTTGCCACACACAGTTCCCTAACAGGAATTTTATTTTTTTGGCTTTCTCAAATTGCTTGTTGAAAATGAGGGCAATATGCAATTCGTGTCTGTAGGAGGAAATTTCACGTTTAACTTACATGATCTATACCTAATGTCTAAATTACCTGTGCATGCAAATCTACCCCACAGTGTACATAATCCATCCCGGCGAGACATCTAAAATTAAATCTGTCAACGTACACGCACAGGAGTTCTCGAGGAGTGGCAGTTACAGATTTAATGTTCGTGCATGTAGAATTGATAGGAAAAGTTAGAGAAGAGTTTGAAGCTGTTTTTAAAAAATAATCCCTGCAAGTCATCCGAACCTCTCTGAAACAGGAATCTGATCCTGCAGATACTTCTAACAGAAAATATTGCTGGAGCTTCCTGATTAATGCTCGTGGCAGTAAATGGTTTGTGCTTGATACCAAGTTTGCATTCCTTGACTGTTTAAGTGGAACTCCCACAATTTTAATATAGTGCTTCAGATTTTATGTCTAGTCTCTGATACGAGTAGAAGTTTCAAAAATAACCAAATCAAATCTCCATCATTTTTTTCCCCAAATTTATACCTAGTTGTGTTCACTGCCTATATCTTTTCTCCTTGCTTTAGTGGGGTCAGCATCAACTGCCTGATTATACAGCTGGTTTCATTTTTTCACTCAGCTTTGAGCATCTTTCTGTCTCATCCCTCCTCTGTGTGTGTGTGGTGCTTGCAAACATCATCTCTTCATTTCCAAACCCTCTCAAACTGAAAAGGGCGACCCAGTAAACTCCATCCATGGACTCCTGCTTTCTTCTTGGCACATTTCCCTTACCCTTGAATGTAAACCAGCATTAAGATCATCTTACTCACATCCTGGCATTCCGTGTCGATTGTACCAGACTCTCCTTCCCAGTATCTGCCTGGTCCTTTCTTTCCTCCCCTTTTCAGCTGCATAGTGCATGAGTGGGAGGCGTGTGCTCCGTGCGGGTGCCGGGCTGTGCTGGGGACACGCTGGGCACGCGGCCGGCCCGTCACTGGCACTGATGCTCCCACTGCAGCTTTGTCGGGGCGTGGCAGTGGCTCTGTGCAGGGCAGGCTGGGCACTGAGGACAGCGGGAGCTGTGTCACCGGCGTGGCTTGTCAGGGATTCACAGAGATCTCTCCGAGCGCCCTGGTTTTGGAAACTGCATTTCTAGATAAATGGTTTTCCAATTCCAAAAGGCATTTTGACCTGCTGGGAAATAAACCTCTACCTAGCTGTGGGTTTTAAGTCACATCCCTAACATTGTGGAAAGTGCTAGTCATTTGATTTTATGATCTTTTCTATGAATTATAATGATGGTAAGGACCAAATAGGCTTAGTCCTGTGCTGCCACTTCTCTCCAGACACGGAATGGCAGCAGAAAAGGCACTTTTAGTAACCGAGAGCCCCTTGATGTGTCTGGCAAGCTTAGCTCTGAAATCCTCAAAAGAGATCTGTCTTCCTTTTCCCTCTAAATTTAGATGAAGAATTTTTACATTCTTGGAATAGAGAGGGAGAAAGGTGGAAACTGATAAGACGCTGTTGAAAGAAAATTGTAGCGTTTTGAGATGCAGACCCGGGTTGTGTGTGCGAGGTAGATTGAGAACTTTAAACTCATGTCACCTTTTCTTTTTAGGCATTCAAGCCAGTGTTTTAGGGGCCTCTCTGTCTTCTACAGGACCAGGTAGAACTCCTTTGCATAGGGCTTTTTTAAGCAGGCCTTTGGGGACTAAGGGGCTTGGGTTTGGGGTTATTTTTTTCCTGCCTAGGACATGCAGAAATGTTGTTGCTCATTCACTCAAAGACAAAACAGGTTTGCCAATTCCAGCTCTTTGTAGCCTGTTGGTGTTTCTGAAAAGATACCAGGCAATGGGGACTTACAGATAATTATTGCCACAAATAATTTAATTTGCATTGAATGAGGAAGTCTTCCCTTTTGACTCACCATTTTCAACCGTCAGGAGTGGTTGTCTGTAGTGGCTCACCCCAGCAGTCCAGAGTGCTTGTTATTAGGGACTTCTGCACTTTGGATTAGTGTTTCCCACTGAGTGATTTTATTTCCTGTTGCCAAAGAATTCACACAGGCATGCACGATTAGCAAACCATCAGGATTAAAAGAACCACTTGGCAGGGCTAACACACTTCAAGACTATTGTAGTTACCTCAGGTACCACAGCACAAAAAAATAGGGGGCCCCATGTCTGCAGCTCACGGTTCCTAAATCTGGCTGTGCCAACGCTGCTGAACACTGGAAGCAAAGCTTTTAACATCATTAACCTCCAGCTTTTTGCTTCATCACTCGAGGACTGCTCCCCTCTTTGCGTCTTCATCTGCACAAGTGGATACACCATGGGGGTTTTGGGAAATCTGAGTGAGGCCCCTGTGATGATGGACCCAATTTGAACAGCTCTGGGCTTGGGTTGGAACCGCTAATTGTAAATGGCTGAACCCCAACTGGCTGAGAGGATGAAACAGATGTGTTTGTTCAAAAGTTTGCAGCAAACATCCAAGTTTTCTCCATAAATCTGTGCTCTCCTGATCTGGATTATCTTGCTTGAAAATAGGCTTTTCCCACAGACATAGGCAAAGGATTTAGTTCTCTTTGACCCTTCTTTGCAAACGACTATAAATGGCCAAGCTGCCCAACTCCTGAAGGCTGGGGCTCAGCTGTGTGCTTGAACTTGCCTGTAAGCACCCCTCTGACATGTTCTGTGCATAAATGGAGCCTGTTAGGTTAGGTTGCCAGGAGTACTTTTTTTTTTTAGAATCTAATTAAGTTTAAAAGATGGGTAGTACTTACCATAAGCATGTTGTTTTAGAGAAGGAAAACCTCTTTGCAAAATGATTTAGTTGTTAGGATATTTTTTTCTTCTTTGAGTTGGAGAAAAGAAAGAAAACTAAAGCTCCTTCTTACAGTAATCTGTTTTTCTCCCTTTTATTTTGTTTTATTTTCTTATCTAGGGGAGTTGTGTAAGCAAAGTTCTTTGCTGGTGCTAGGGATTTGTGTGATATTTTTTCAAGGTATGGATTGTAGAATGTCACACATTCATTTTTAAAGGGTTTTGCTCTCTGATACGAATGAAGCACAGGGCAGTCAAATGTCAGTGGAAGCTTAGCAGCTCACTTTTCCTACTTCTCTCCATTTTATTATTCCCTGTGTTTGCAAAAGAGGAGCCTCTTATGTTCTCAGCATTGTTATTGTTTTCAGAGCAGGCAGCCTTGCTGCTTTTGACAAAGTTTTTGCTGTCTCCTCAGAACAGGAAAAGACCCATTTTCCCAGAACTGGGGCATATTTGGACATTGCTAAAACAACTTCAACCTTTAAACTGCCCCACCCTTCACTGGCTGGGGATCCCCACAGCAGTTTGGGTGTGTACCAGGATTCAGGAGGCTGCTGCTCTCTGCTTGGGGACAGGACAGAACTCTGCTCCAGCTCTCAGGTGGCACAGAGCCAGGTCTCACTCTCCCCTGGAGCTCCCAAAGAGCATCCCATGGGATGGATGCAGATGTCCTGGTACCTCGGAGTGAGTGGTGCTCCCATCCTGAGCCCTCTGCCTTAATAAGAGCGTGTGGTGTCTGCTCTGGGGCTGTACCCG
>VYXC01006375.1:243376-278220 GCA_013397175.1 Platysteira castanea
GGGGCTGTACCCATTCCACCCTGCCCAAGGCACCTGCTCTGGGGGCTGTACCCGTTCCACCCTGCCCAAGGCTGAGGAAGCACTCCCACTGCTGGGGTGATGCAGGTTTGTGCCAGATGAGTGACTGGGAGGAAGAGCTCCAGGCTGGTATCACGATGGTTATGGTGCTCCACGAGTTACATTAAAGAGCCATGGGGCTTCCTGGCGTGCGATTTGTCACATGCCCTGCATGTCTGACCAAGCGGGGTAATTTTGTCAAAATATTTTGCCATTGCTTTGCTTTTAACAAGGGCAAACTGACCTTGCTTTCTCCCCTCTCCAAACCACCCCAAAGGAAGCTAGCCAAGAAGCAGAAGGAGACCCAGACCAGCACGCAGAGGGAGATGGGTCCCGTGGCTACTTCTGACAAGACCTCCACCAAACTCAGTGCTGTTCACAATGAAGAAGCTTTTTCTTCCAGCTGCCAAGATGTTAATGGATTCAGTAAGTTTAACTTGCTTGCAATGGATATGACCCCCCTGGAGAGCTCTAGGTTCTTAAAAGGACCTATTCCTATGGGCACAATGTTGAGGAGTTAGGAAGGGCAGTGATAGAGATCATTGCAAAAGCTCCATAGAAACCTGGAATGCCTCTGACACTGCCCCTGGTTTAACTGTCAGACAGGTGGAGAGCATTCCTCTGGGTCCAAATCTACTGAGAATAATCTATAAAGTCTGTTCTAATAACTGCATCAGAATAAGAGGCACATGTTTATTTGTTGTTTAGAAGTAACTTTTCCTTTGTGAGTAGAAGAGTCAAATCACTTAGCTGACTTGTAGGATGAAATAACATTTTCTGTATGAAATTGTTATGAAAGAAGGCCTGGTCTCCTGGCTAGAGAACTGGAATGGAAAGACAGCATTTCTTTCTTTGTCTGTGTCCTTGGTTTATTCTTCACGTGGGTTCAGTAAAACTGATCTTAGTTAACATTTGTAAACCACTCAGACCTCTGTAGCTAAAAGAGTTTTGTGGGTAAAGCAGCACAAAGTCCTACTTTAGCCTCACTAGATCCAGGTTGAGTGCATGGTGGATTGCATGGTGGATTTGTAAACTTTTTTTGGTATTAAATAAATTTAAACTTAGACACTATGGGCATGTCACTCCTTCTTTTGACACTCAGCCTGTTAGTTTGGACAAGGGACAGCTCTGAAACTCAAGTGTGTGCTAAAACTCTTGCCTTTATTAAACATCTTTAGTGAAGGGTTTTTCCTCTGATTACTAAAATGGAAAGGCTCGTGGTACAAAATGTGGTTTATCACTGAAACCTCCCCTTGTAATCTCAAATTGAGTGGGACAGGTTGAGTGAATTCTTCCTTTCCCTCTCTCTGCAGGTCATGTCAAATTCCATCTGCATGTGCTGCTACTGCCACGTTGTGTAGCACACCTGTGAGATGGATAAATAGGTGTTTGGGACAGCCAAGGCTGGCAGGGAACACTTTTCTCTGATATTAAACTGACTTCAGTCAAGATCTAATTTTCTCAGGTGCTCAGTAGCTCTATCTCCTGAGGAGGCAGCAGGAGTTGTGTGGGGCTCATAGCTGTGAAAGCCAGGACAGCAGCAGACAGGGTTCTACCAACCATCCCCAAAACAGCACAGGCAGCTTGGCTGGAGTATGTGGGGGAAATCAAGTATTTAACACTTCCCTCAGAATCTGGATTGCTAAAAGTTTGGGGATCCTTTTTCCAACCAGAAAATTAGAAAAGAGACAAGCTTGAAATGTGACCTCATTTTTTCCCCCTCCTTTGGTATTTTGACAGACTAATTAAAACAGTTGAGTCATTTTCTTGAAATGGCAGCTATAGAAAATATGATGTATCAAATTTTGTAGAGAAGCATCACTCCGGGTTTTCAATTTTTTAAATCAGTTAGACCTTTACTTGTCTGACATCTCTGCAGATTTTATCACTGCCTCCCCCTATAACTTGAGTCAGTCATGGGCGGATGTTTTTTTTTTCCTCTTTCTATCCATGAGAAAGAATTATCAATAAACTTTCATGATTTCTCCAAATTTTTTACTGCCAAGTCTGGGATGCAGAGGTGTTGGAGGTAAGTTCTCTGCAGTAGTGTGCACATGCTGATACAGGAATTTTATAGGTAAGAGAATTTCTTTAAAAAATAAAATAAATTGCCTTAATAAAGTGGGTTCTGTACAGGCCTACTTTGGAATAACATAATAGGATTATTTCTTAACCTTCCTGCTAACTAATAGAGTTTTACAGGGTTTATCCACCAGAGCTGTTGAAATCATCTGTCTTAAGCAGCAGTCAGATTCCTTCTTCAATTGTTTTTTTGCCTGCCAGCAGTAAACAGCATTTACAGCATCTCATGACGGGCAGTCCCCCTCTCCCTCCTGCCCCTCAGCTGGCTCTAGCAGGGACATGGAAATGCCCCTCTGCTTTTGGAAGAGCCCACAAGGAGAAGTAAAGTGTTCTTAGTGCCAGGATCACAGAACAATCTGCCAGGACAGAACCCCTGGCTGAGTAGGATCCCTCAGAACTGGATGTCCTGCAGGCAAATTCACCTGCAGAATACAGTGTCCTTGCTTTTGGGTTTTTTTTACAGGGCTCGTGTCCTTGCCTCCAGTTTTTACTTTCTGTCACAATAATTTGGATAACTTTTCTGACAGAACAAATTCAGTGAGTCCCTGCAGAAGCTTTTCTTTCCCCATGCTCTCTCCAGTTGGCCACTGGTCTGCTCCTGGGTGAGTCCTGTCCATCCTCCTGCTGTTGCTTACCCCATCTGCCCGCCCTGTCACCACACAGGACTATTTTTTTAGATCAGTTAGGTTTAAAAATCCCACTCTCAAGGGTGTTGTCTGATGCTCTGCACCATGAGGGAGATAAGAAATGACCAGCTGCCTTCCTGCTTATCGGCCCCTTGTTTTCTCTTGAGGCATCAAGACCTCAGGTCTTGCTGAAAAGTGGAAGGGAATTGAGCATTTATCTTTCCTGGCCCGAAGCAAAGCCCCTCATCCCTCTTCCCGTGCTGCAGTGTTAGTTGTTATCCTGGCAGGATTCTCACTGATACATACAGGTGTTGAAATTAAAGAGATTTTTTGGACTCAGCCTCTGTCTCTGACACTCTGCAGAATCAGAGAAGGTGTTTGCTGAAACATAGATTGGTCCATGGCTGTTCCAGCTTGTCTGCTTATACTCAGGGATTATGAACAATCACAGTTGTTCATTTTCTCAAATATCTTGTTGTTTTTTGGGTTTTTTTTTAAGTATATCCTAACTCCATTAAAGGCAGGTGATGGCCCTGGCAGTGGCTGAGCAGTTCCCTGTGTGCAGGAATGTTGGGAAGCAGCACAGTCAGGCGTAGATACTGGCTCAGGGCAAGGTTATTATGAAACAAGGTGGGAAATGGGAGACAAAAGGGACCTAATTTTGCCCCCCAGTGTCTGCACTGACCAGAAAGGTGTGTGGGGGCTGTCACCACGCAGAAATCCTGTGCAGTTTGGCAGTGACGGGAGAAGCAGCAGTGGATCAGCTCAGCAGGGATGTGCTGATGCTGTGCTCTGCACAGAGGAGCTGCTCTGCTGCTCTTCCTCGCAGTGCTCAGGGGCCACGGGCCAGCCTTGCCCAGGAGAATTCCCTGTCCTGGCATCTGTGCAGGGTTCAGGCAGGAGCTGTTTGGTTCTGAGGACTTAATGCCTTCACATGCAGCCAGTTTTGCTGGAGAGTGATTTATTAAGGTTGTGACATCTCAGTTTGGGGGGAGACAGCTCTCCAGGCACCCTTCAGGAGGGACACTGACACAGAGGAAGGAGTGGCTTTAATGCTACAGGCAGAGAGCATTTTGGAGGTGGGGGAACTGAGTTTTGCAGTAGTAACTGCTACCATAAGTTACCAAGTGAGTGGGATTTCACTTCTGAGAAGAGGATGATGAGAGGGAGGTGTAGGCAAGTGGCACTCAGGGTTTAAAGGATCATTTTGTACCAAGAAACACTGAAATTCACACCTTTCCGTAATCCCCTATATTTTTGTGATCAGTGAGATGCAAAGATCTTCACAAAAGACAAATACAGCAGGATGTAATTCTTACTCCTACCCCACAGATAATTTTCACTCATAACTAGGTTACCTGCTAAGTGCAGTCTAAAGACTTGTAGGGTCATGAACATGAGATGTTTTCTCTATTAAAAAGTTCTTAAAATAATTTAAAAATAAAAGACAAACCTCCATTTTATCAAAGGCATAAAAGGAAAATATACTAAATTCCCTTTTACTGGCTTTCATGGGATTTTTGTGGGGTTTGCTAGTTTAGGAAATATTATTAAATTTAAAGACTAATTTTCAGAATAGGCAGGAGCCTTCACCACTCTGCATGACTGGAGGGATGCATGTGGCCTCACGTGCCACTCCAGGGAGCACAAAGAGAATTTTTAATGAAGTCTTAATCTCTACCCTGATGTGAAATCCTCCCTGGACATGTTTCCTTTGATTACAGACCCGAGTGCTTGTAAGAAACACTAGTTAGAAAGCAGCACTCTGTACACATCTCATTACACAGCCTGAGTTTCGGAATAAATTCTCCAAACTTTTAAGAAACTTCTCTTTTGTGTTTGTGGGTTTTGAGGTTTTGGTTTCTTTTTTGTTTTAGTTTAGTTTTTTGGTTTGGTTTTTCATTTGTTTTGGTTTTGGGTTGGGTTTTTGTTTGGGTTTGGTTTTGTTTGTTTGAGTTTGGGTTGGGCTTTTTCTCTCCTTTTTAATCTGAATCTAGAAGTCATCTCCCTGTGTCACAAACACAGCTCATTTCATAAACCCCAGCTGGTGCCATCTTTAACCAAACTCGCTGGCATGAGGTGTTTATCTGGAGTAGTTCATCCTCAGCAGCTCTGGACAGGCAGCGTGGCCCTATGAGTTCTCTTATACTCCCAAATTCCAGAAAACTGAGTCCTGCTCCAAGCCTGGAGCGTTGACTTGCCCTGTGACACTGGGCAAACCAACTGCTCTGTTTATTTCCTGTTATCTGAAACGTGGCCACGTCCTAAGTGTGGTGAGAGAAGGGTCTGACTCAGGCTGACAAACAGCAGAAAAGTGTAGAAGGCCCCAAAGCAGAGGAAATTTATGTCTGAAGGCACCTGGGGCAGAGCTCCAGCCAACCAAACCACGAGGAATTTGATTGTTTTAATGTGTTTCCAAGTCATGTAGGTCTGAAAATATGGGGGGAGACTGCAGAATGAGAGCAAGTGCATGAACTAGATGATTATAAACTGCTCGGGAGGCAATTCTGACTTTATGAAACTCCCTAGACCAGTGACTTCTTTGGGTTTCCCCACAGAATAACTTGAAATTTTTAAGGGGTTTTTGCTCCATAGATACGAAAAATTGCTTCTGAAATTACTTTGATGTACACTGAGTTTTATCTACTTCTGTTGGGCTGTGGAATAGTTTTTCCTGTGTTATCTGTTGTCATCTTTCTGATGTACTGAGATTTGTATTAGCTTGTTTCCCAACATTCTGAGGAGGAGATAAATAAATGCCTGTAACTCTGAGAGTGAGTGCAGAGTGATAACAGAAGAATATGCCTTCAAAAATGATGGATTACCATAAGAATGTACATGTTTGCTATTGTAGGTATAAAGCAGCCTCATAAATTTACTATCAAGACAAGAATCTGCCATGAAGATGTTGAGCCCTTCCTCCTTTCAAAAAAGATTTCATTAATATGGAAATACTTGATTTGATTAATATGGAAATTTCTGGATTCCTGTCCAGAGAAAGCTGATGCTGTAATGGGAGAAGGCAAGGGTGCTTGTCCTGCTGAGAGAACCCAGCTCACAGGGGAAAGAATTGTAGGATTTGCTATGAGCAGTCCTGGGTCGAAGAACAAGTCCCTTGTAATCTTGTGATGTTTTAACCAAAAAAAATTGCTACCCCACCTGTGTATTTTTGTGGTACATTGTGTTTGAGTGGGTTTATTTTACTGTCAATACTGATTCTCTGTAGTTTGTATTTTGGGGGTGATTTCTGAGGAATTTTCTCTTAGAGACAAAACCCTAAGTTTGCTCCTTTGGTTAAAAAAAGAGAACATTTAGAATCTAGACCTATGAATGTAGCTCTGTGTGTATCCTGTTTAGGAACACATTGATTTACAGTGACTATAATCCTGTATTTGGGGTCTGGAGTGCTTATATTAAAGAAAATCCATCATGATGACAATGTAATAAATGTAATATGCATGTTGAAATGAAAAAAATAATTCATTTTGATAAGCCTTATATATCCCATATTACTGTGTTCTTTGAGGAACATTCTCCCTGTTCTCTTTCTCTCTCTTAATATATGTCTAAAGTCTTTTCCTTATGTCTTTCCTACCTAGCATCACCCTCTCCTTGTTCATTTTCTGTCCAAAGCAAAACCCTTCAGAGCAAATCTATGTTGAATTCCTACTACTCAGGTACTAGTGCCAGACTTTTCTTTCATTCCTAAATGTTCTTTGCTTTTGTACATTTCCCAAAATGACCTGTAGACTGAGGCTGCTGAGTGGGAGGCACAGCTAACCTTGTTTTCATTCTCTGTAACTTTTCTTTTCCTGTTGATCCCCTGTTGATTCCCATTGATCCGTGTCGTGTGGGTGACCGGAATTCCATCTCAAAGTATCATCAGACACCGTCCCATCGACCACGCTGTTAGGTAAGAGGGCAGGTATGGTGCACTGGGCTGAACTGGACAGCAGACACACTCTCTGTGTCGTGGAAATAACCTGGAGGGAGCACTGTGAAGTGTTTGGCTTCCAAAATCAGAATTAATCCTGTGGTCACGTGTTAATCAGAAAACTTTTGTTTTGCTCACATTTTGTTATTGCTATTAATTGATTTTTTTTTTTCCAAAGGAAGAAAAAATTCAAAAATTAAGGTTTAGCCATTTTTTCAAGTATTTGTTGGTTTTTTTTTATCAATGAGTTTGGGTTGGAAGGGATCTTTAAAGACTCTCTAGGCCAATCCCCTGCCATGGGCAGGGACACTTTCCTATAGACCAGATTGCTCAGAGCCCCATCCAACCTGACCTGGAAAGTTTCCAGGTGTGGGACATCTTCCACTCCTCTGGGCAACCTGTGCCAGCACCTCACCACCCTTTTTACATAAAGTTTCTTTGTATCTAGTCTGAATTACCCTCTTTTCATTCAAAACCATCCCCCCTGTGCTGTGTGTGAGGCTCAGCTGTACCTGCCCCAAGGGTTGCAAATTTAAGGGAGGATTTGCATGTCTGCAGCAGGTGGGAGCCTGCAGTTTTGGCTACAGGTGCACGTATAGAGGTTATTTGAAAATTCCTGGCTGGATTTTGGGAAGGGGCTCCACCTGGTTCTGTGTATGCTGAGAGTGAAATGCTGAATCTTTCAGGCAGCCAGGTATGGATTTGAGAGGATAACAAACAGGCAGGTCCTGAGAGGCAGAGGCTGTTCTGTGGCTGAATTAGAGATCAGAAAGAAATTCTCCCCTGTGAGGGTGGGCAGACCCTGGCACAGGGTGCCCAGAGAAGCTGTGGCTGCCCCTGGATCCCTGGCACTGCCCAAGGCCAGGTTGGACAGGGCTTGGAACAGCCTGGGATAGTGGAAGGTGTTTGGCAGGAGGTGGAACAAGATGGTCTTTAAGTTCCCTTCCCGCCCAAACCATTCTGATTCTATGATTTATGGATTCCTCCGCTGTGAAGCAGGAAGATGATGCGTGGCTGATCAGAATCTCACCAGTGGGATTTATCATTTTGGATTATCTACAGTAAATGTTCCTTGCAGACACAGCAATCCACCGTGCCTGCTTTAGACATCACTCAGAACATGTGGAAGGGCCACAGTTAGGCCAGGAGGAGATGACAGCCGGTGGCTGTCCCTTGGTTCACAGCCTGGCACAGAGGCTTGGAGGGGCTGCCACAGCACACACATCCATCCTGCTGCCTGTCAAAATGCTGATGGCGAGGAATGAGGCCTCTGAATGGGGCGGGGAAGGAAAGGAGTCCATTTCCCAGAAGGTTTGGTCTCATTTCCCGGAGACTCAGTGCTGTCAATAGAAAAACCTAAGTGCAGGTTTATCTTCTGGCTGTGCTTTAGAAACAAGGCCCTGACCTGCAGGTCGATGGAAGATGTCAAACTCTGTCAGTCTGGTGTTTGGCATCTGGGAAGACCTGGCCATCCTTTGGGGGAGCTGCTTTCACCCCTGTGCTCTGATGGAATTAGGGAATTAACTGCACCCGTGGTACTCTGAAGCTCAAGGGGCAATGAACAGGTTTGCTCTGTGCTTCTCATGGTAAAACAAAAGCCCCCAAAACTTTTAAAACCCCAAATTTTACAGAGGAAAAAGAGGAAATAGGATTCTAACCAGCCTTGTGCTTATGTATTCAAAACTATTTCAAATTTCTGCTAAGCACTATATCTGCTTAAGGATTGATATCCCTGTTTTACACGTGGGAAGTGAAGTTTAGAGCACTTTTAAGACATGAATTACACTTTTAAGACATGAATTACACAGACTGGTACCACCCCAGTTCCACTTGAATTTAACAGCCTGTGAAACAGCCCCTGACATTGGAGAAATTTCTATCTTGTGACTTGCAGACAAATTAAAACCTTGGCATTCTGGTTTCTCAGACAAATCCATCAGATGTTGGACATTGCTGTATGAGCAAAATAAGTTTAATTTTTGATGTTTATTAATATTCATTCCCAGGGAAGAAAAACATATCTTAAAAAGGGCATGAGTCATCCCCCTACCAATATCTGTCTTTGGGCACCACCTGCAATTCAGTACTGTTTGTTCCCATCTATTTTGCCTTCTGCTAACAAATGTTCTGTAGCTGCAGTGTTGCATGGCTCCCCAGGCTTGGCTGTGACATGTGAGATACAGGAGATTTGGGATTTGCCTCCATCCCAATTCCTGATTAATACTTTTTTATGTAATGCATGTTTTTAGTGAAGTCATTTTCTCTTCCAGTTGCAGACAACTCTGGATTTTAAATGTTTTGCTCAAACATCTTCACTAGAGAAGTGAATATCTAACACTGAAAAATAAGTGAGGTCAATTTCCACTTGACGATGAGATAGCAAAACCTTAGGGATTATTTTTGGGGAAAATATTCATGTCCTGTAGCTCTTGAAGATGTTCTAGAGATCTCATCAGGGCGGTCTCTTCAGGGGAACCAGCATGTCCTTCCCTGGCATCCAATGGCATCTCCTGGCAGCAGGAGAGGACATTTAGCCTTGTTCTTATTCCAGCTGCTCATGAGGATCCTCACAAGAGTCGCTGCCCTGCAGAGAGGACAGGGATTTTAGTGCCTTGCAGATGGTCAGAGCCAGCAGAGAGAGCTCTCTGTCACAAAGTCTCGGGCAAAAATTGGCTGTGCTTGGAAAGACAGAAATTTTCCATGGATTTTAGACTTCTGTAGCTTTTTTGCCCATCTCTAATCAGCGGGTACATGCCCAAACTAATCTGAATATCTCAAAGATGTTAAGAAGCCAGCACTGCTGCTTTAGCAGGTGCCTCCATCTCATTAAATTGTGAGATTAGTTACTTTTATGCAATGGATGCTCAAAAATTCAATGGCTTGACCTGTTCAGTTGCATCAGAAGTCTCCCAGGCCAAGTCAGCCTCCAAAAAGGAGCTGTGGGAGAGGTTTTCCCACCACTTCATTGTGCTAAGGTTGGCCAGGAGCAGGATGAACAATGGGGCTGCAGACCTTGGTAGGCTGGGCCTGGAGCTGAATTTCTCTTATGTTCCTTCCTGCCTGCAGAACTGCAAAATCTCTTCCAGTCTTTAGTGGCTTGTAGTTTCGTGTGCTGTTTTGAAGTTCCCAACAGTTTTTCAGCTGTACCTGGGTTGCTCTGAAAGGAGGGTTGATCTGGCAGCCTCTTTTCACCGAGGAAAAGAGAGATTTGACTTTGAGAGGTTCACACATCCAGAGCTGCACTGTTTAATTTGTACCAAATAATCCCAAATCATGACCCACTTCACCAAAGCTTTTTTTTTTTGCATCTTTAGCAGGGTTTTCTTCCATGCTAACTGAAGAAGAAAATATATAGAATAGTTTTTATAAGATTAGAATACTCTTATGTAAAAATACTCTTTTATAATATTAGAATACTCTAATATTCTTATTAGAATACTCTTATAAGATTAGAATACTCTTAAGCTTGGTGTTAACCAAGCAATTCTTACAAAGTTCTAGAACATAGAAAAAAAATGACGTACTTTTTAAAAAAAATTATGAGCATATGGCTTCTTCATGCCTTTGAAATGAAAGGTGCAGCCTGTGCTCTCTGTCAAGCCAGCTGTCAGAAGGCTTTGTTAAGGAATGTGCCCTTTCAGAGCTCAGTTGATATCATTAGATAAATGATGTTTTGCCTTTGGTTTGCCGTAGCACTGCTGGTATTGTAGATAGAATATTAGAGCTGGGTATTTATCATATAATAAAGCCTTGACACACACAAAAAAGCAGATTATTTTTCATCTCGCACCATATCCCTGGTGTAAGGGGAAGAGGTATTAGCCATGCTCTAGTCACCCTTGGAAGATGTCAGAGAATTGACAACCCTTACACTTGTGTGGAGAGACTGGCTCTGTGTGTAATTAAATCCATCACAAACACCACTCAAAACATAATTTATTTTGTGCAAAGGGTGTCGCATCGCATCTTATCGCTTGGCAAGGCTAAGAGAATAAAAATATAAGCAGATATGATAGGCCTGTCATTTCAGACACAGGAGGGATTTGTGGACGTTACAGCAAAAGTTTTGAGAGAAGCTCCTCCACGTGTGGAAGAGGACACATCAGTGCAGCTTTGCCTTTAGTCGTGAGAGGCATGGGTGAGATTTCTGGTCAGGAGACATCATCACACTCTGTGCCTAGATACCCATTCCTCAGTCTGTGTTTACAAAACAATGATCTCTAGAAAAGCATCTGAAGCTTCAATCCCCAGAGGGCTCTGGACAAGCAGGACCCCTCCCAGCAGCCTTACTGGGACTTTGCACAGGGCTCTGGTCACACAGAGCTGCTTCCAGACTGGCAATCTCATTTCTCAACTGCTCTTCATCTTATCTGTGACATTTATGGAGAAGTTCATCAGTTTTTCTGTGGAGGGAAACATTTTTTTACTTGTCTGAGTAACACGAAAGTATAGAACACAAGGTGGTGTAGCAGCAGGCAGTAACTCACTGTCAGGGCTGCTCATCACACGGGGGAAGATTCCAACAAAGTGAGCTCTGCTCCAGCTCCCCTCTGCGTGCTGGACTCCATCACTTCTTGGCACAAGAAGACATCAGAGTTGATTTCATCAAGTTCATGATGATTTCTCCAGCAAAGACACTGACAAAAAGCAGCATTTCTTAGGCAGGGAGAATTTGCGAATGTGTGAAGTCAGCATTGTTAAATTTGTTTATCTGCAGTTACACACTGAACACCAGCTGAGATACCTGAAGAGTTTCCCAATCAGCTGAGTCATGTGAGAGACAAGGAATCATTAATTTACTGTCTTCTACAAAATTTCAGGGTGTTCTGTGGACTCTCAAGCTGATCACAGAATGGTTTGGGTTGGAAGGAAGCTTGAAGCCCATCCACCCTGTGCCATGGGCAGGGACGCCTTCCACTGAACCAGGTTGCTCCAAGCCCCGTCCAACCTGGCCTTGGACACTTCCAGAGATGAGGGCTCATGGAAATGGCTTCCAGAAATTCAAGGAACTGAGCTGGCAAAGACATCTTTGTATGGGGAATAAGTGTGGCACTGGAAAGGGTTAACAAACAAGCTGCCAACACACTTTGCTATCACAAGCTGCTGATAGTAGCAACAATTCTGTCATAAACAGCATGGTCCCAGCAACATGCAGAATACCTGCCTTATTTACAGCTGCACAAATAGAACTGTGGAAAATTGGAAGTTGTTCTAGGAAGGAACCGGAGCCCTGAGCAGCCTGCCCTAATGAGACTTCAGAAGCTCTCAATTGATTTATTTTATCAAAGAGAAACTGAAGAAGTGATTTGATCAGTGCCTTCACGGGTCAGGATTTCAAATGCTCGGAGGGCTCTTTAATCTAACAGAAGGTATAATAGGATTCAGTGCCTGCAATCGAACCTAAGCAAAATCAAATTGCAATTAGGAAATGTTTAGACAGCAAGGGTAATTAACCATTGCCACGATTTTGAGGGTCAGAATGGAATCACCACCTCTTGAAATGTTTTAATTTGAATTCTTTCTTGGAACAGTATTCCGTCTTTGGAATGCAGTGAAATATGGTGGTGTGTGTTCCTATCAAAAGCAAAAGAACATATGATGAGGATAAATGTGCGTATGAAATATAATCCAAAAAACCCTGACGCACGATCCTGCGTGTTTAGTAGTTTCTGAGTATTAGAGTGAATTATTTCATGCAACTTTCCCATTAAAAAAAAGCTATTAACTTGTTTTGCATTTCTCGCTGAAAACTCACCAAAGGCACATGTGCTTTATAGGCACTGCCAAAAATTTAGTGAAAAGTCTCGGCCAATTTGTCCTGCAAAGTTGTCCTCATTTGCAAGGGACTGGGGACGCGTTTGTGAGAAGCAGACAGAGAAAAGGGACTGTGGAAAATTACCTTAACTTGCCTTTAGTGCAACAATTAAAGCAGCAGCCCTGACTTTGCTGGAATCCTTGTTGTCTTTCCCAGTAATAATGGTGCCAAAAGGCCTGAGACGTGGTTTATAGCTGCAAACAGAAGGAAAAGCAAAGCCTGCTTGCCAGCCCTCCAAAGACTCTTTTGGTTGACTGTCCTAGTGAGAGATCAGTTTGCTGACACCTCCCCTCCCACCTGCATTTTGAATTCCTCACAAAATTGCTGCAAACCCATGCTCAGAGGTGCCCTGCCTTGCGTGAGCACCTCGGTACCCACGCTTAGCTCCACGCTTGTGGGGTGATGGGATGGAGAGGGAACAATGCTGTACTTGCATCAGGCTTTATTAGCAGAACATGGAAGTGTTAAGCTCAGCTCACACACAGCAATTTGTCTCCAGAAAAGCCCCTCTACATTTTCCTTGGCCTGGATAAAATGCTGATGGGAGCAACTGAGAGTCCAGAGCTGCTGCTGCTGCTGGGGTTGGTATTTTTTTGCAGGTAGCACAGGTGCCATGTGTTTGTCACGGAGGGCTGGAGGAGGTGATGGCCTGAACGGTTTCAGCTGTGAGCCCCAGGGCGGAGAGTGGGGTGACCCACACTGTGTGGTGCTTTTCTTTAAGCAGAAACACCTGGCTGGGTGAGGCACACGAGGGGCTGCCACAGACCACACTTTGCATCCTTCCCTGTGAGGGTGGGCAGGCCCTGGCACAGGGTGCCCAGAGAAGCTGTGGCTGCCTCATCCCTGAAAGTGCTCGAGGCCAAATTGGAGAGGGCTTGGAGCAACCTGGGATAGTGAAATGAGATGGTCCCTTCCAAACCCAAACCATTCTGTGCTTCCATGCCACAAGAGCTGTTCCTAAAATCAGTGGGATTTGCACAAATTTTTATCTCGTTGACCAAAGAGGCCAGCTGTCACTACGGACTCAAAGGCCAGAGACAGACCCCTCTTTGCTGCTGAGCACCTTCTTCTAGTCCCAGCTCCATACCATGAGTGCCTACCTTGAGGAAAATTA
This sequence comes from Platysteira castanea, assembly GCA_013397175.1. Lineage (NCBI taxonomy): Eukaryota > Metazoa > Chordata > Aves > Passeriformes > Platysteira > Platysteira castanea. Next base: position 257,005 of record VYXC01006375.1, read on the forward strand.
TTCTGGAAAGGAGGGGCCACCACTTCCCTGGCTCTCACGCCTCCCTGTGACACATCTCTCTGAGAAGAGAGCCAAGTACACCAGAATTAAAGGAACTGATGAAGAGAGAAATTAGTAATTGCCTGCGAAGGAGCTGGCTGATCTCAGCTCCATTTTACAAGTCGCCTGTGCTCTGCGTGTGCCCTGCCCGAATTAGCACCAGAACCACACATTAGTTTTAAGACTCCCTCTCGAATTGGGATCTCGTAATGTTTTTTAATTGGGGCTGATAAAAGTGTGGCATTACTTGCAGGTTTCTCAGAGAAGCCAGTTGTGAAATTGGGTTTGTATTAAACCTAATGATTGAAATTTAAGCATAGTACGTCTGTCGGAAATGGTCCGCGATAAAAATCTTCTCCTTTTCATTACAGGAGGTTAATAGGGAATAGGGGAGCAAAGATGCTCTGGGAAAGCGAATCCAACTAGGGGAATTAATAAGCCTTGAAATTCCCTCTGTTCAGAGTTCTCACACTGTCATTAGTCAGAGCATTAGGGTTGATTATACAAATGCTTTGGATGTTACTCTTCCTTAAATCTCAAATTTATTCACATTTTCTGTGTGAGGTTTGCCTTGCTTGAGCCATAGTTCTGTAAATTTCTGAGTGTCCTGGGAATATGACTGTGTTTGTGAGAACCTGGTACTCAGAAATCCTGAAATTCAAGAGTCCAATCTTCAAAGCAGATGATCTCGGTGCTGATTTATTTCAGAGGAGCAGGCTGTGTTCAGCATCTCTGATAATTCACCCCCCAGCCGTTCTAATGTCACTCTGGTGCTCAGCCTGCCCTGCAGCAGTGTCCACTGCTGGCGTTCCTGTCTCCTCACAGCCTGCAGCTCCCAAACAGAGATATCCCTGCCTTCACATCTTCCCCCAGGCTAACAACAGACCAGCCAAAGTGCTGTGGGTCACGTCTGTGCTCTGCCAGCTGCTGAGGGTGCAGTGAGATGCCCTCGGCTCTCTGCTCCTGCCCACCTCTGCAGGAGGGACTTGGGGAGCCCCTGCCCAAACTCCGCAGTGGTTTCTCAAGCAGAGCAATGTTTGCAAGAGCATTGCAAGCCTATTTCTGCCTCACAAAAATCACCCTGGAATTGCAATTTGATTTATTTTTTCTTTATCCCTTTAAAAAGGTGGCTGTAGTGCTGCTCTCAAGGGGTGGTGTTTCAGCTCTTTTTTGGTGAACTTGCTGTAACAAGAGGTCCTGTGTGGAAGCTCAAGGGGGTTTTGTGAACAATCTGAGGGAAGTGCTTTTTCTGTTTGCTAATACCTTGGTTTGGGTAAGACCAGAAAGGATTCATGCAGGTTGTATGTGTGAAAGGACCTGAGCATCTCAAATCCCAGCAATCACAGGAAAAAACAATCCTATATTTGGCCAACTACTTAAATTTGCTCAGCTCTGCTGGATAAGACATTGAATTTTTCCCTTATTCTGTGTTCCTGTTGTTAGAGATTGTTTCAGTCAATTGTTTGGTTATTTAAGTTATTATTTCAGTTCTTTTCTGTTAGTTCACTGGGAATATTTTTTGCACATAGTTTTGCTGGGGATATGAGATTGCAATTCCATCTGCAAAGTGGTGGATTTCTTTAAATCCACTTATTTCAAAAAAAAAAACCATTTTCTATTAAGTTTACATATCTGAAATTTAAATTTCTGCATGCAAGATAGCTATATTTTTATGCTGGTTTATTTTTTTTTCCTGATGATATTACATCTTTGTCAGTGACATATAAAATTTTAGGCCTGAACTAGCAGAGCAGTAGAATTTGCCTCAACATCCTGACTCATTTGAAATGCTAACCATCCACTTGCTGTTCACTTGGGTCCCTCTCAGTTATCTCATGCTGTACACCCCAAATCCTGCCTGAATCTCTTGCTCATCTGTATGTATCTCTGAGCCGTGTTCCTTGCAGGTTTGGGAAGACAGCTACGTAGTTCTGTTGGAGTTGCTGTGGGGAGCTCACCCTTGATGTGCCATATCCTTGTTAGCCTGACTGGCTGTTCACTCTCTTCCTGTCTTTTTTTTTGGGTTTGTCTGCTTGACACAAAAAAATATTCAAGTGTGATTATTTTTTTCTAGGCAAGTGTGTGCTTCCTATTTATTTCTTCACTTCCTTTTGCCTGCACCAACCCACGGGGTGCTGCTAAATAAACAGAGCGAGAATGAAGCTGGAAAGATCAGGTAGCTGACAGCTTGTTTTGCCTCCCTGTCTCCCCGACAGACAGCAGCCACGGCGAGATGGCCCAGCCCACGCTGACCATCCAGACCCACCCGTACCGCAGCTGCGAGCCCGTGGAGATGTCCTACCCCCGGGGGCAGTTCCAGCCCGCCATCCGAGTGGCAGACCTGCTGCAGCACATCACCCAGATGAAGAGGGGACAGGGCTATGGGTTCAAGGAGGAGTATGAGGTGAGAGGAACCTTTCCTCACGTGACTGAGTGGGGAAGTTGCACTCACGAGGGGTAGAAGCTCGGGAGGGCAGGGTAACTGGTTTTGACAGCTTCTTTTCCTTAATTCAACTTCTTAATCCTTTTCCTTAATTCACCTTCTTAATCCTTTTCTTTAATTCACCTTCCTAATCCTTCTCTTTCTGATTTTTTGGTTTTGAGGGCAGGATTTTAAGCACCATCAGTCTTTGGAGGCTCTCATTCCAAAGAGAAGGTGTTTACTACAGCAATGTGCTCATCCCTCTGTCCCACAAAGACCAGACAGTAAATATTCAGCAGGTGCTGAACGCAACACAGGACATGCAGTCCCGCAGTCCCTTCCTTATCGATGTGTTTTCAGTGTGAGCCAGGCTGTGAGAAAAGGAAGGGGTTTTGCCTGAGCTTTTTGGGAGCTCCAAATGCTCTCTCATAATTGATCACATTAAATCACAGCGCAACGACCTGCATGCAGAATTGTCAAGTCAAGGGCAGGTATTTGTGTAGCTTAAATGAAGGTGAAATTTCCCAATATCATCAAACCTCTGGCTCAGAATAGGCTTGACTGGCATCCTCTTCCAGCTCCACGTTAGGAGAGGAATCAAGTGTAAGCTGGAGAAATGAAACCTTCCCTCTTTCCCCTCACCTCTTCCCCCTGCAAGCTGGAATGACCAGGAATATAATCCAAATGACCAGAAGACATGATGTTGGGGATGATTTGGAAGATGAAAACACATTTAGAGCAGAGCAAAGAGAAGAGGGAAATAGCATCAAACATATGTGAGACTCAGCTCTAGCAAGCAATAATTATAATGAATGTAGTAAGCTTGTGGGAAGGCAATAAGCAATTAATACTCATGGTGGCATTAAAACTATTTAAAAATAAGGTAACAGCTGTGAAAATAGGTTACTTAATGAAAACAGCTCACTTTTCCACCCTGCAAGTAAGAGTCCATGGGGTTTGTGTCCTCAGTGCTGGGGCTTGCTGTAATTGGGGTTTGCTGTAAATTCGTCTTCTCCTGGTGCTCACCAGGGAGCATTTTTTTAATCAGATGGCATCAAAGACTGTCATAGCAAATGTTTCTGGAAACTGTGTGTTAACCAGGTCTAGGCTTTCTTGCCCCATAATCAAGTGTGCTAATTAAACTATCAATACAAAGAGCTTTGTTTAATATTGAAAAAGGGTAATAATTCTCTGAGGAGATTTACTTGGCCTCCCTTGGCCTCCATTTCCATGAGGAGTACCCAAAACTACACTGAGCTCAATTACAGATGCCCTAAGAGCCAGTTCTTGATGTTCAAGAAGGAAACAGGTGCTGGCATATATGTAATTTTCTGGCGCTGGCATCGGTAATTATCAAAATAGCACATTAGCATGAAAAATGTCAATGCAACTCTCAGCTCCACGAGTTCTGCCTTTCCCAGAAAGTGCTGTCTACAGACGTGCATAACGGTGATGACACTACACAGATTTGCATAATTCCTTTCTTCCCAAGGGCTGGCCTGGAGAATGCCACAAGCTCACGAGTGCCCTGTGCCATTCCCCTCTCCCGCCAGCCAAAATTACAGGCGTTTTCTGTGGTGGGGTTTGGGGGCTGGAGCATGGGATGGAGGCAGCGCCTCAGCTCCAAATAGCAGCAGGGAGGATGTCAGGGAGCGTGAGAGCTCCTGGAAGGTGGGAGGTTTGAGCTGGCTGCAAGTGGGGCTCAGCCTGGGATCCACAGGAGCACAGAGCCACAAAATTGGCTTTGCAAGATACTTTGCAGAGCAGCTGATAAAATCTTGAGAAAGAATTTGATGTCTCTTTTAAAATGTGTTTTCAGACGCTAATATCAGTGTCACCTCCAAATATGCTCTTTTTTTTTTCTTCTAAGGAGCTGATTTTCTACTTACTTTGCAAATTGATAGCATAAATTGCAGCCTGTGTAGTGACATGTTACCAAATAATTTTACTCTCATGAAAAATCACTTTGAACGGAGCATATCAGTCACACATGACAATTTCTTATCTCTGTGCGTTCCCATCTCTGCTGAGTAACCTGGAAATTGCATTCCATATTTGTTTAAAGGATGCCTGCACCTACACAGGCAGCGTGTTTTGCATCTAGGGGGCATCTAGAAAAATATTCCTGGTAGCTCCAGGCGGAGCTGAGAAGCAGGATGGGATTGTGTGAGGGGTGGCAGTGCTGGTGTGAAGTGGGTGATAACTGGGTGTGAATAACGGGGGGGTCTGCCAGCACTCCCCGTGTCTCTGTTATTTTGGGGCTGCCTGCTGCACCTGAGGGCAAAGTGTGACTTTGGGCCTTTTTGGCTGCTGCTTCTGTTCAGGGATGGAACAAATGGAGCAGAAGAGCAAAATCTGTCGGTGGCGCTGTTTGGGATGAGGAAGAGCCATAAACGTTTAAACGGGACACATTTAAATGTCACCAGTTGCTTTTCCAGAACACATCAGCTCTGATTTGTTGGGAGCTGTGGGACCAGTCCCATGGACTTATTGCAAGCACCAATTACTGGCTAAGGAGATAATAAGCTTAATTATCCAAACTCATTTTCCATTATGATTTAGGATGTCACTAACGCACATTCTCCTGCTGCATTGCTGAGACTGTTTCGTTATTTTAGATTTTATGGCTCCTTCCTCACGAATCTTAGCAGTGAGAGTCTTCAGCTTGTGCAAGTCACCTCTGGATTTTAACCCTTTAATTTCTGCCTGCACATTTTCATGTGGCCAGAAGAATAGATCTGGTGGTCCGGGCTATGATGGGACACTGCACAATGAATGGCTGAAATACATTTTTTCAGATCATGGTTTTTAGCCCAGGTAATTTTTAATTCTCCCAGCACATTTGTGGGAACAATTTTTCCACCACTGCTGAGAAGAGAATGACTTCAGGGAGAGGGCCAGGACTCCGTGGCACACTTTGGGATGAACAGGAAGGCTTTGAATCGATGTCGTTGTCTTTGGCAGTGAAACTGCAGCGTTGAGGTGGATCAGTGCAGATGAAGGATTTGAGTTTTTGCAGTTAAATTAAAAGCAAACAGCAAACTAACTAAATGCATCCATCCAAAATGTAAATTGGCTTGCAGTGAGCCTCAGCTTAATGGGAACATTTCAGTTACGTCTGGGCCATGGTGCTTAGGAAGCTTGATTGAGATGAAGCTGACTTTGAGAGATCTATCCTTGTAATTTCAGCTAAAATTTAGATCAATTTAGTTTAAAAAGCTTCACTGTAACCTAAATTCCACTAGTGGGAAGATATTTCAGTATAAATTTGACAAAACTTATTTAAAAGAAGTTTAGAGAGTTTTCAAAGTAGAAAAAGCCTAAAAATCAAGTATAGTTTTTTCGAGCACTAAAATTTTGCTGTTACCAAGTCAAAGAAAGAAGAGGGAGCATTTCCTGTGAAAAATGGTTTGAATTCCTGTGCCTGAGTGATCTGTCCTGATTTCACATTGCTCATAATGCAGATAGAAACAGGACTCTTTTCACAATTATGGAGACACTTAGCGTACCAAAAAAACTTGAAGGAACAAAGCATTAGCTGTGCTCCTCATTTTCTGGATGCAAGCCAATTATAATCCATATTCTTGCCTTTTTAATGTAGTTCCAGCTCTTGGTGCTGCATTTTTAGTGGTCTCACGGGCAGATTATTTGGGCTGTACATGGAGTTTCTCCAGTTTGTTCATCTGATGTTTATAAAAGCAGGGATCTAAGGGGTGCCCCTGCAAGGGTGGTTTGTGCTCCTCCCCACCCAGAGCTGTGCTCCCTCCCGTCAGAGCTGGACAGTTCTGTGGGAAGCAGGGATTTCTGTGGTATTGAATGAGATGAAAAATCCTGGACTCTTAAATCTTCGGAGGCTCTATCAGCAAATATAAAAACATCAATTTCAGTGGAGAATTGCATGTTCAAATCAAATGAAAGGATACGGTTTGTTGAAAAGGGATTTATTGGACCTGAATATATTTTCTCTGGCCAAGATAGCTTCTCCCATGTGGAAGTCATGAGAAAGGATTTTCTTTTATTTCTTTTTCTTTTCAGATGGCTCTGATTAGGCACCTAATGACTGTTGCCATTCTCTGGTCAATCTGCTGTAATTCGATATTAGTGGAAAAATAAGGCACCTTTTTCCTCGGTCTTTGAAGATGAAAATGAGCCTTCTTCACCTCTTTTCTTTCACTGGCAGATTTTTTGTTGCTGTTGTTGTGTATGCGTTTGTTGGTTGGGTGTTTTTCCTCAGAAGATGAGCTGCTCTTTGGAAACAACAGCCTGCAAAGGAAATATATGTGTGATCAAAGCCCTCACCAATTACAGAGTTATTACTCTTTCTCCTGGGCTTTTGAATGGGAACTTGGTGTGCCTGTCTTTGTCAGCAGAGCTCGTGGCAGTGCTGCAGTGCCTGACATTTTCTGTCCTGGAACCCTTTGGGGGAAATTCACAGCGATCTGCTCTGCCAGGGGTTTGCTCACATTAAGTTTAATTGTAACGTCAGTGTTGTAGATCCTAATTGTGTCTCTCTGCTATTGCATTCAGGCGCATAATAGACCTGGGTGGCTTGTGAAGATGAATATAAATTCATTTTCTAGCACAGCTGTGTCAAACTACCCGCTGCTGGCTGAGGCAGATGTGATTCTACAACGACTGTGGTATAAACCCTCCATAATTCCCCAGGGACCAGAAATGATAAAACTTACAGTGTTGTTTTTAGCGACGTAGAATCATGTTAGGGGGTACATCTTGGAGGAGGCAGATCTCTCGAGGCAGTTCAGGAGGGGCTGTTCTCTAAACCCATGTTTTTTCCAAGGAAGGACCATCCTCCAGCCTTGCCCTTTGCCAGCTGCTGCTTTCCAGGCTCTGCCTTGAAAATCTCTCCTGGGTGTGTCTCTAGGATAACGTGGCTCATTCAGGGGTGTCCTGAGTCACTGTAAGGTGGTACTGTGTGCTGCCAGTTCCTTTCCCCCATCCTTCCCCAACTTAAAGAGCAGATTTTAGGAAAATGGCTGTTTATTCTCGTGCTTCATGAGCATGCTTTACCTTGTTTTTCCTCTCTTTCTTACACATGATCTAGAACCCTGAGCTGCTTTATCTTTCCCCAGAGAAAACCAGTGAATAGCTTGTATTGCATCACCCATTAGTAACACAGAAATAGGTGAAACCACTCTATTTTCAGCTTAAACATGAAAGGCTGAGCACTGGGTTTCAACCATCTGGGTTTTCCTAGAGGTGTAGTCAAATTAAATCTCCCCAAGCCTTGTTCTGCAGGGGAAATGAGGTTAACCTGTGACTGTGCAGAAACAAATTCCCCTGATCTTTTTAGATGAGAAGTAGCAGGAGGAGAATGATTCTTGCCTGGGAGAAGCCAAGAGATGCAAATGGTCTGCACTGAGCTCTGCTTTTGCCCTTAGTGGAGGTGCCCTCTCCTTGGTCAGCTGCTGAATTACGCAGCTCCTTTATTTTTGCCCCACTCTTCTTCTTTAGGCCTCTTCATCCACCTGAAGGCATTGGCCAGGTTTTTTAAACCCTCCCTAATTGTTTATTTTGCAGGCACTCCCCGAGGGGCAGACGGCGTCCTGGGATACGGCCAAGGAGGACGAGAACCGCAACAAGAACAGATATGGAAACATAATCTCCTGTAGGTGTAAATTCACATTAAACGGAGCTTTCTGTAAGATCTGACACGTGTGCTGTGGAGAAGGGCGTGTTTGAGGAGCTCCCCAGGAGCTGGCTAACAGTGCTGAGCGTTCAGTGGTTCAGTCTGTTTGTTACAGGCTTTATTCCAGGGATTTATTTTATTTCATTTCATGTTTTTTTGATGAGTATTTCACATTATTGTTGCATGACGTTGTACATTTTCTATCTGCCTTGCTTTCTGCTCTAGGTTTGTAGCTTGAGGGCTAAATCCTTCTGTCACTGTTTATGTGGTGATGTCTATTTTCTGTCGATTTTTACCACAAAACCCAGAGCTCCCAGTGCCACAACAGGAGCTGCAGGTAGATCAGATCTTTAGCTGTGGCTCAGAGGTCAGGTTTTCTCCTTCCTTGTGCTCAGTAGCCAGTGGAGCAGTCACTGCTTGTCCCCAGAGAGCTGCTTTGAAGGGTGGGGCAAGCTTAACTTCTGCCTCAGAATCGTAATAAGGCAACTGAAAATGCACTAAAACTTCTTGGTGTACTTCTTCCAGTGATCAGTTCCTGTTGATGTTATAGGAATATTGATACAGAGCAGAACTGTAGGGCAGGGAAGACTCCATAAAACCATTTAGGTCAGCTTTATTCTCCAAAGCAGACTAAATTCACCTTCCTCATTTTTATCAGATGTTTGTGAAGCCTCTTCCAAAGCTGCTCTCCAAAGCTGAGCTTCCCACGAGCTCTCCAGGCAGTTCACCACAGAGTTTCGTTATTCCTAATAATGACTGGGGAGAGGAGGTGTGAGAATTAATTCTTTTCAAGGGCTGCTGAGCTGCATCAAGTTGGAGAAGCGAAGCTTGAGACCATCAGAACAAGAAATCAGGATATAAATGAATGTGCCATAGATTTTCATGACTGGGAAAATCTAAAGAATGCTGGAAGAGCAAAATTAAGTAATGTTGAGTGATATAGTTCATACTGTATTTTTCCTTCAGTTAAAAATACATTTCCTGTAGAACACGTAGATTTTACTAAAGAATTACAAAAAAAAAAAAACCAAAAAACCAAAAAAACCACCAAAACAAAACAGCAACAACAGTAACAAAAAACCCAACAACCAAAAAACAACTTTTCCATAACAAAACCTCACCTCACACTTAACTACTCCTCTCTTTGAAGCCTTGGAATAAATGATTCATGTGACAGTTTGGGGGAATGACCTAGAACAGCTCAGTTCAGAGACCCTGTGGTAAAGATGAAGAAATCTGGAAATGAAGATTGAAGTTTGTGAGCCCTGATGTGATGATTCCAGTTCTGCTGCTGGCTTTGTGTTGGTTGTGAGCAGGTCACCAAGTTCACCAGTGTTCTTTATCTACGTGGAAAATGGAAGTGACAGTACTGGAATATTACAATTAGCATGAAACTTGTCTCCCCTAATTTCAGCTCCACCTCACTGTGAGCTTTCTGTGCCCTGGTGGCAAAGAGAGACCTCCAGAGAGAGGCTCTGTTTACCTGTCTATACAATTAACTTCAATTAAATGAGTCTGAGACAGATGAATCATCCAGCTATGAACACCAGATTGAAAGTGGAAGTGCCATGGTATGATATAAGGAAGGAAATGTGAAAGACTTTGTCTCTCTGTATGATTTTGAGGAAACACTTGGCATAATTCAAAGTGGAGGTGAAAAGAAGTGAAACTGTGTACAAGAGCCTCCATCTCATTTATGCTGAAGGTGGTCACGAAGAAAACCTTGAACTCAAGTGAAATGTGAGGAGTTCAGGAAGCAAAATCAAGGAAGATAAATGGGATTTTATTCAAAGGGAAGGTGTTCACAAAGACAAATTGTTGTCTAACAAAAAGTGATGTGAGCCTCTTAGCTCTGAATAGAAATACAGCAGCAGTGCAGATAGGAGGTGATGAACTTGAGTCAGGGAATGCAAAATGTAATCAGAGCTAAGGAACTGGAATCTGCACAGGATAAAGTGTCAGAAAGGAAGCTCAAGTTTGAGGACTGTTGAGAAAGATTTCAGAATGGGGCTGAGAGGGTGGAGTGGGCTTTCTTTTGTTCAAATATGTATCAGAACAAAGAGTTTGAGAAGGAGACAAGGGCTCTTTTAAAAGTCAGCAAGGAGAATGTAGAAATATACAATAGTGATATTGAGAGGGCTCGGAAGGGAGAAGGAAAGAAGGATGCCTAAGGAAGGAGCATATCATTCATCAGATATTTTTGTAAGACCATTACAAAGTTATCAGCTGAGCCTGGAGCCAGATTATGCTGATGCAAGAGTTGGGCAAATTCCCTGAGTAGTCGGGAGCAGGATCCAGAGCAGAGGATGGAGAGCAGAGCTGAGAAGAGCGGGGCAGTGGTTCCCTCCAGACAGGTCCTGAAAACAAATTGTGCTCTGTGGGTACAAAGTGGGCAAAAGCCTGAGCAGAGGAGGTGGAACACAGTCACACCCAAGCTGCTGGGCTGTACTTCAGTTGTGATGGCTGGTGACCCCCAGAACAGGCACTGGTTGCCCCTACCAGTTTATCTGGTAAAAGGCTTCACGTGGCAATTAACATTATTTATTTAACCCTGGCGGCCATTTCATCACTCCTGGAACAATAAATCCCCTGGCGTTTGGGGAGTGAATTGGAAAGTCAGGTTTTGATCTGACTTGAGCAGCGGCTTCAGAGGCTGGAGTTAAAATGTGGTTTTGTAAGCCCTTGCAACAAGCAGCATTGCTCCGTGAATCACAGCAGATCAGATCTTGTCTTTGCAGCCTCCCGGGTTACAGCACACTTACAGGACTCCTTTCCTGGGCTCGCTGCTCTCCCAGAGCTGCACTGACATCGTGCCTCTCTCGGAACACCTCGATCCCACTGCCAGCCCCAGCACCTGCTCTCCTTGCATTGTGAGCCAAAGCTGCAGCCTGGGAGCTGATCTGCTCGTGCAGAGGAGAGCCGAGAGAACCCAGAGGGCTCTCCCAGCTTTTCATGGTTCCCTCCCACCTGTAACACTTTTTGGAGCAAGAGAAAAGCGGAGCAGTGGATTTGGGGTCTGCATGACCCCAGAAATGCCCTGTGGATGGTGGGGAGATGCACAGTGATGACACAGACTTACCGTGCTGGAGGAAACTGTCCGGCTTGAACCTTTTATTGTATGAACAGAGTCCATGAGCTTTGCTCTTGCACTTTTATAAAAGCTCTAAAAACAGAGGCAGTTGTGGAGATGCCAGGTTTTTCTTTAGGGGGCAAGCGTAGGCAGTGTACCCATTTATGTGCTGAAGCAAAATGATTTAATTCTGCTTCAGGGCCCAGATATTGAGACCTTCAAAGAGCATCAGAAAGGGATTGTTGGAGGAGGGGTGTTGAGCTGAATCTATTACAGAGAAGAGAAAATGTCCAGAAGCTATATGGGACCTTTGGTTCTATTTGGTTTCTCTCCACTTTGCCCAGCTTTAGAGCCATTACATTATAGGAGAATAAGAACTCTGGGATGAGAGCTGAGGACAAGAAGAAATAGGATTGTGTTTTGCTTCAGCTGGTGGAGAGCACTTTCTGTGCCTTTCTTTTTCCCACTGAGGCACCCTGGGTTTGAAGTCTCATGAGGGTCCACAAAAAACTATGGAGTGGGTGACAAAAGAGTAGAGGAATTTGCTTTGTTTCCTTCATGCTCTGACTGCTGTATGCTTTGGGCTGGAAAACTGTGAATTAATCAGAGAATTTTGGGGTGGAAGAGATGAAGAAGCTCTCAGCTGGAACACACAGGTGGAGAGCACTTCTTGCCCACAGACAGGAATAAGGCATAAAATAAAAATAATGGAATCACAGACTGGTTTTGGGTGGAAGAGACCTTAAAGCCCATCCAGTTCCAGCCCCTGCCATGAGCAGGGACACCTTCCACTGTCCCAGGTTGCTCCAAGCCCCGTCCAACCTGGCCTTGGGCACTTCCAGAGGCGAGGCATGAGCAGCTTGTGCCAGTGCCTGACGTCAGTACTGGATTTAGAACAGAAATCTTTCCAGTTCCAAGCATTTTTATTCCATGATTTCTTCTGTGTTGCCTAAACTATTGCACATCTGTGTGATATCCATGGAATATGACCCTGAAAGGGTGGGATTTATCACAGCTGGATGTTACCCAGCTCTCCTGGCACAGTCCAGGGTCAGTGGGGGCAGAAAGGGAGGACAGAGTGTCCTTGAGAGGGCTCAGCACCCTTTTGTCCCAGAACTGGCTGAATCTCCAGAGCTGCCTCTTTCTCCACTCCTGTGTGGGAGCCCTGACAGGCAGTTTAGACGAGCTGTGTAATGTTTAGATGGCAAAAGTTGTGTGAGATTAATCCAGTGCTGGTGTCAAAATGAGACGTGGAAAAATTGCAATGATACTTCGAATGATCACTAATGGGAATTTTGACAGGAGTTTAAAATGGTAACAATTCTGTGCTAAAATGGGAGCACAGAGCTTTTCAGTGAAATTCTTGTCATTTTTTGAAGTCTGTTTTAAGACCCATTTTCAGTCAAACTACTCTTCATATAAATTTAGAGTTCTGGTAACTTGCAGAAGGACTGTAGTAAACAGGGAGAAATAAAACAATTTACACATTTGTTAAAGATTTTTCTGGTTTTTTGTGGTCCTGAATGCAATTCTTTTTTTTTTCTGTTTCTCCTTTCATTTTTAAAGTTTATTAGGGCCCATTTGTAGCACACAGGGATATGATGTCCAATAAATTTAGTGAAGAGTTGAACAACACTTTCATTTCAGTCTGCCAAGAATGCTGTGTCCTTGGCTAGAGGAGTCCTGTGGATAAAGACAAGAATCAAAATAAGTTTTAACCATTGGGAGAAGAAATAATAAAGGCACTTGCTGTTCTTTAAATAGCCCTTTAAAGTATGTAGGCAAAAAACCCTAAGTACAAGATCCTTACTACTAAGAGCATAATAATTTGCTTTTTTTTTTTTTTTTTTTTAAGTCAAATCCCAAAGTTTTTTGTGGAAAAAGAGATTTACAGGGGAAGTTATTTTATGAACTTTTATCCAGACTGTTCTCCTAAACTTTTGAACAAGGTTAAAGATACCATTAAGACATCATTAATATTTTGTGTGCTTCGCATATACACAGTTTTTTTTTTTTCTGCTGCACTGTTCTCACTTGTAAGAGCAATAAATCTCCCTCAGGAATTAATCTCATTTTAGTAAAATATGCAATGAAATATTTTAAATTCTGTCCTCGGAAAGCAAAGTTCAGCTTAAAGCATTTTTCATTTGGTCCTAAAATATGATTGGACCTGAATGTCTCCTTTTAAAAAAATAATATCATTAATCTTCAGTTAAATTTCTGCATCCTTTATGTTTTTTGCCACTTTTGTCTTTTTAAAAAAAAAAAAAAAAGAGAAAAAGGAAAACAGACCAACAACACTTTTTTGCACCTACAGAACCTCTTTTCCTTAGCCATAATTATCAGTAATTACCTGAGATCACGGCCCTGCTCTGCAGTCTGCTTCCCAGGCCTTCCCCACTCCGCTCCCTCTGGAGGTGTTCATCCCACCTGGTTTAACTTTCTCTCTACAGAGTGCCTCAAAGTGCTGAAACTGAATTTTGCTGTTTGGCTCCGTTGAATGAAGAGAGGCAGGTCCTTCCTCCAGGGTTCTCAGAGCGCTCCAGCTCCAGGCGTTGTCTGTGTCCCTCCTTTAAAAATGAACCCAAGGTTCCTTCCCCTTGTCACTGGGGGCATTTTTGGTCTCATCACTTTTAGTTCTGCTGTTTCAATGGGTTGAGACTTCCATAGTGGTGTTCTCGTGGGAGGAGTCAGTAAATGTTCCCCTCCCAGGCGTCTGCTCCAGGGTTTGCTTGTCTCTGCTGTTGTTCGTGTGGCTCCTAACGAGCTTCGTTTGCTGCTGGAGTTGCAAGTGTGAAATTGTCTGCGGGAGTTTCCCTGTATTTCATCCACATGTCCAGTTTAATCAGCTCTTTGCCTGTCTTTGTGAATTGCTCTAAGTATAAATTCTTTTGTTGTCTGTCTAACCACATGATTTACTGCAACTCCTCGTGCAGTTGCCTTGAGTGCAGGTAATTGGGAACATCAGCACTCGGAGAAATATTCCCCCTTCCCTGTGTCTACAAAGGTTATGTTTATTAATACAAGTACAGCAGAGCTTTTGATGGATTCACCTGCAGAACCTCCTTTGAATGCAGGTATGGGATTTGATAAACACAGCGATGTGGTTGTGGTTTTTTAGGTGTGTAAATCTCACCCAAAGAATGAGCAGACTAGAATCATTCCTTTACATACCCTAATGAATATTTAATATATATCCAAGTCTTGGTTTTCAGAACTGCTCGCACATCTGTCTTCACAATTATTATGTGATTCTACATTTAATTAAGACATGACTAAACTCCTTTTGACTGAGTTACTGCAGAATCACACCTCATATTTTTATGTTTCATTGCTATGATTCTTTTTAATTGAATGTAAATCATGCTTAGGCCTGTGTTTCGCAAAGTGCTGCTAAACATTAATGCTGCTCTGACTGAGAGCTGTGCTCTGTAGAGCTCATAGGGAGGAAATAAACTTAATGGACTCAATATTATACTTCTTTTAAAAAACCATTTAAAAATGAGCACAGCATGGCCAGCAGTGACCCCCATAACCCAGTAGCCTCTGCCAAGCAACTGGCCCTCAGAAGCAGTTCTGCAGTTAATTGCATACCAGTGTTGGGATTGCCAGAGCAAATCACATCAGCAGCCCGGCTCTGGAGCATCTCCTGTGACAGAGCCCAGCACCAGCTGTTCCAGGGAAAGATCAAAATATTCCCCTGGTGGAAAATCATGACATAATCTGCCTGCTGGGGTAGTTCCTTTCTGTGCCTGAACTGTGGAGCATGCTGGGAGATGAAAAGATTGATCTCTGCTATTTTGTTGCCTTATCCAAAGTAACTTTGAATCTCCGCAAAAAGATGAACATTTCTGATTTTGTTGGTTTTTTTCAACACTGCCTCGATGTCATTTTGCTGCCATGAGTCCTGTGGGTTGCATAATGTTGCTCTGATTTCATTTATATCTCCTTCCAGTTTCTGGGTTTTTCCATTTCTTATTTGCGGGATTTCATTGCCATTTTACCCTCCTAATCTTTTATACCTCTGTTGTGATCTATTTAATTATGTCCTGGTCTTGTCAGTTTTAGTTCTTGCCTCGGTTTCCAGAGATCAGATGAAGCCAAGGGAGTTTGTAGCCTCCAAGCAGGAAAATGGTTTTTGTCATGGAGATAACACCCTGCAAAGATCTGTCCCAAAACTCCCAAACCAGGCAGCATTTGCCACCCGTCTCAAATCTCCGTAAGGATTATGGTGACAGCAGTGAACTTAAGGAACATGGAGCGTAACTAACTTAAGGATCTAAACATCTTCGACACAAGACAAAGGGCTTTTAGGAACAGGAATACTTGTGATGTTATTCCACTTTTTATTATTGTGAGTGTTCAATTATTCAATTACCACGGTGGGATTTTTGAGGCCAGGAGTTGCACTTTGTGCGTCCCTTCCAGCTCAGGGCAGCTATGACACCGCACTTGCAGGAGTCAGCAGACAAAACAGACCACTTAGAAACTCCTCTTTATCGTTACTGTCACTTTTTTTCCTTTCCTTCCTTCAGATGATCACTCAAGAGTGAGATTGCAGCTGCTGGATGGGGACCCTCACTCCGACTACATCAACGCCAATTACATCGACGTAAGGCTCGCGGACGTTCCCCTGTGACAAACCCGCCTGTGACAAGCCTGCTTATGAATTTGGTGCCTCTGACACAGGGACAGACTGTGGATCTGATATGAATGACAGCTGAACGTTGTACAAACATCGTGTTGTGACAGGGAGAAGGTTCTCAGTCTCCAGTTTATTTTGTCTGACCAATCTGGACAGATGGAGATTCCCTGTGTTTGACAGATCCACCAGCATAAGTGGGACGTGGGCTAAATATGATGGATGCAGAAATCAATATCAGCCCCTCACAATAGCATTAGTAGATATCTGAGGCTTGCCAGCTCCTCACAAAGCTGTGGTGCAGAAGGCATGTATGTAAACAGATTGACTTTCTTTAAAGTGCTATAAAATGACATTGGAAAAGCAGCCCCTGTCTCACACGCAGAGCGATCCAGTGAACATGCATTCCTTGAATGCTGCTTCTAAGTCACAGGAGCAGGAAATGTTTAGAATAGTTTCTTGAAAGGATAAAAGGTGCCCTCGGAATTGTTGCAGAGAAGTTCATACTTTTCTTATTTTCAAACAAGAAGATGCAGTGTTTTGCCTATCTGTTTTCAGAGTTACCCTCAGGTAACACGGGACTTGTGTTTCTGTGTGGAAACAGTTAAAAAAAGCCCCATTCCTGTCTTGTTTTTGGCATAAAGAGATTGTGTTATTCAGCCTGAGTGAGATACCCTCACTTAAAACCTCCCAGGGCAGCCCAGCTGCCCCTTCATTTATTCATTCATTTGTTCATTCCATAACCAGTTATACACTGTCAGAGTGCAGCAGTTGGCACCTGGAAAGTATCAAGTCCCTGGTGGGCTTTGTCTGAGCTGTGATCTCACAGATATTCATCTATTTTCCTCTTTTTTTTCCAGGGGTACCATCGACCTCGCCATTACATTGCAACTCAAGGCAAGTTCATTCTTGTATGTCTAAATATTTGCAAACCCACTGCTGGTTTTTGCTGCTGTAGGAGCCGTTTATGGGGCAACATCATCTGTTTTGGGGAACATCTGAAAATCTGTTATATGGGCAAAAAAGGGAAGGACGTAGAATTTTCCAAGATCTTCAAGATACTCAGACTTAAAACCTCAGCTGCAGGAATAAAAAATGCCACAGACTCAGAGGTGACAGTACAGCCTAGAATGTGTAATTTGTGCGTGAAGTACCAGAGAACAACTAAAGGGGACTTGGTGGATCTTGAGTTTACCTTCTGCAGTGAAATTGCTTGAGGCAGGCAGTGTGAATAAGCTGTGAGTGATGAGCCTTTGAGGGGAACTGGTAGGAAATGCATTTAAACACCACCTTCTGTGAGGCGTTTGATGAGTTTCCTATAAGGAAGAAAATAAGGTCAGGGAGAGGCTCTAGACTGGTAAACCTCATGTGAGCACTGGCTCTTTGGCTGTTGGAACCTGGAATTTTTCTGAGGGAACTTCAGAAAAGAGCTAATTTCTGCATGTTTCCTTCCTCTTTCATAATTAATCAATATTGAACTGTGAAATGGGGGGATGTTAGTGCTGCATTAGGTGTGAATTACAATCCAGCCTTAATTACAGGTTCAGGGTAGGGTACTTCCATGTCTCATCACTAACACACAGCTACCTCTTGGACCCAGCCCCACTGTTACCATCATCTCTGTGAACCTTTAATGCCTGCTGTGGGAAGGGTCTGACCTCCCAGAGAGCTCCAGGCTGTTCGTGTAACCCTGAATCACGGAGGGATGCTCTGAGAGGGAGAGCAGGATCCTGTGGGAACAGGGCAGTGGCTGGAGAACAGCTGGCAGGAGTTGTTGGCATTCCATGCACTCTCTTGAGATGTCTTTCTGTCCTCTCTCCTGCCCCAGGGCCAATGCAGGAGACAGTGAAGGATTTCTGGAGAATGATTTGGCAAGAAAACTCTGCGAGTGTTGTCATGGTCACCAACCTGGTGGAAGTGGGCAGGGTAAGGTGCCACTCCCAATGTGTAAAGCCAGACCAGGGCTGGGCTTAACCCAGAGCTGCTGCTCAGGAGAGCTCAGCAGCAAAATGCCTTTTGCTTCCTGCAGTAAGGAAATGAATTCAGCCGCTCTGGGTTTTTCTGTAAAATGCTGGGTTTTGTAATACTTAACTGCTTCCCTTCTCGACTAATAAGAATCGTGTTCCTGCTGTAAGTTTGGGCTTTGGCAGAGTTACACAGATTTATGCCAGCTCAGAAGCTGTCTCCTTCTTCAGTACAGAAGGAAAAATGTACTTCTGTAAAAGTCATTCCTTATCTGATGGTTTGAATACTCCTCTAAAAATCCAGAGGAGTGAGGATGTGTGACTGGTGCTCCAAGTGTCAAAAGACCTCTTTACATGAGAGTCCAAGGCCTGGAGTTCCTGAGGTCACTGTTCCTGGTGGATTGAGGTTTTTGTGGATCCTGGGACAACCCAGCAGTGCTGGTCTCCTAAACACCTGCCAGTTCCCTCTCCTGGACTGAGCTGGACCAGACATCCCTGTGTCAGCACAGGGCAATTCCCAAAGCCCATCATGGGACCAAACATAAAAAACTCAAAAAAGGTGTGGGCTAGACCTCAGGGAATAAGAAGGCAGAATGTCTGGGGTGGCTTCCCCCAGTATGGACGTTATTTTAGAGACTTTCTTAGCCACAAACTGAAGTTCTTAAAAAATTTTGTCCTTTTGTCACTTTCTATTGCTTTGGTACTAAGAAAAATTTAAATGATCGTTTACTCAGAGCCATTAGTAATTCAGCTGCTTTGTGTTTGATTTCCCTTAGATCTCATGGTTGAATGCCAGCTGCTTCTGTTCATTTATTGTTATTTATTCTATTTTACCTTCTACTGACACTTCAGATCGAAATAAATGCCTCTGTGTAAAAGAAAAAAACCCAAACAACAAAAACGCACAACAAACCTACATTAATCATATTTAATATTTATAAAACCCCTTTCAATTATGACTGGAACAGGAACATGAAGCCTGCTTTGCAGCAGCTAATTGCTTCAGTTTTAGGTATTGTTCCACTCTTTCATGCTAGAGCATTTAATAACCTGATAGTCTTTGTTAGCCTAAATATCCCTTCTGGAGCTTTACAGCCTTGCTTTTATTTCTTCTGGTAGTTTTGCTCCTAGAACTGGCTAAGCTGGGATATGTTTACCTGCTCAGGAGATTTCTCTCTTGAGCCTTAGTTGAAGCCTGTCACAGCTGGTAAAATGCCAAGTTTGTGTCCGCATCTGATAAGGAAAGCTCAGAGGCAAACAAATTCAGTGTCTCAATGTGTATCCCACAAACCCCATGAACTGAAATTCTTTGGCCAAACAGGGAGAGTTCAGAATTACAGGAGCAGTAGCACAGATTTTTCTCAGAAGGGATGGTGGCAGTGACTGCCAGGTGTTCTGTACATCTGATATGGGCATGGCATGTGTGGAAATTCAAGGAAGACTTAAAAAAAAAGAAGAAAAGATCTAAATGCATCCTTTGCATTTGTATGGACAACAAAGGGAACTTTAAAAACATCCTCCCTGTGCTTTCTATGTATGGCACAGGAATTTTGCTCTAATTTATACAGTTAATTTTGTCAATTCTGCGCATCAGAAGAAAACCCGATTTGCATTGGCTTCAGCTTGAAAAGTGGAAGAAAATGTAGGTCAGCTCTGACTCAACTGGAGCTAGTTCCTCTCAATATTTTGCTTTTCCCCCAGGTGAAGTGTGTTCGGTACTGGCCGGATGACACAGAAGTCTACGGAGACATCAAAGTCACATTAATTGAGACAGAGCCCCTGGCAGAGTACGTCATACGCACATTCACTGTCCAAAAGGTAAGGAGGTCTTCAGGCAGCTGAAATTGTGGCACACTTCATTTGTGTTCAGAAACCCTGGGAAACACATCCAGAACGCTCCTGGAGATGGGAGCTGTGCTATTTGGACAGGCTTCACTTCAGGAAACTAAACTTTTGACAGGGATTCCATTTTTGGACAAATGATTTTACAGGAACATCTTGATGTAGCCACAAAAGTGGAATCTACAGTGCATGAAGTTTAACTGCGTCCAAAAGCCAGCAGATAGCTGATGGCATGCCAGGAATAATAAATAAACTGTCTAGTTTCACAGTGGCAAATGGCAGAGGAAAAAAGGTACCAGTTGAACTGGATGCCAAGTAGGGTCCCCTTTCAACAGAAATGAGAATATAATAAAAGCAAGAGTATAAAAACTGTCCCCAAACCAGCAGGATTTGGAAGGTTTTGTTACTTGTAATTAGAAATTGGAAGTCTGAGTGTCAGAGTATTCCAGGTCTGTCCAAATTACTTTCCAAGCACTTGGTAAGTGGTTTTAAAGCTTTTCCAAAATTCCTGCTCAATGAACTTCAGCCACACTGGGAATATTGTTTCAGTTTTCTGATACATCAGCTCCATATTTCATTAAACCATTGAAAAACTTGGTGAGAAAAGGTAATGCCAAAATCTGACAGGTTAGAGGAGCTGCTGCTGGATTCCACCCACCTTCCCTGAACAGTAAAACACAGCTGACCCACAGTTCTGGGTTACCCTTTGCTGGGCAGATAAAGGTGTGATTTTCACATACCAACAACTTGCTCTCACCAGAAAAGGTGGTTCTGGATACGAATTTCTGCCCTTTTCACTGCCAGCAGTATCTCAAACTGAGAATTTTTGGCAGGAGGTGGCAGAAAAGCTGCTGTTACCTGGAACATGCCCACTCTCGAGGTGTTCATTCCCCAGGCTTTTGCTTCAATGCCTCAAACAGGATTTAAGAGTGAATTTTTGGTGGTTTATGCTGTGACGTAGGAGGATGTGAGTAAACACAGCCATGGGGTGCTGGGGCTGAGGTCACCCTGACGAGCTGGTTTTGAACTCTGAGACCACATCTTGGAACTGTGAGCTGGTTCCCACCTTCCCAGCCCTCAGGTGGGCATTACCCACCTCACTGTGAGCTGGAATTTGGCTGAAAACCTCTTCAGAGTAAAAAACAGCTTCAGCCACATTCCCATGCACAGCAAGAGCTCAGTGCTTGCTATCCCTCTGCATGAGGGAAGGCAGCAGGGAGCCCAGTACGCTGACCGGGGTCTGATGGAAGAGAAATAGAGGCTGTGTTGTCTCCTCAGAAAGGCTACCATGAGATCCGAGAGATTCGGCAGTTCCACTTCACCAGCTGGCCCGACCACGGCGTGCCCTGCTACGCCACGGGGCTCCTGGGCTTCGTGCGCCAGGTGAAGTTCCTCAACCCCCCGGAGGCAGGACCCATCGTGGTGCACTGCAGGTAGGCCAGCTCCCCACCCTCCTCCAGTACTGTTTATCTCTGAGTTTTTTATGGCTGTTTCTTGATCTTAAAAGTCCCGCGCCCGAGCCAAAAGAGACTGGAGACTTCTGCGGAGTCGTGTTCAGGTTGTTTATTTTTTCTTATGTCTCAGTGTCTG